>PITA01013072.1:0-59102 GCA_004023965.1 Spilogale gracilis
GGAGGGAAACGAAACAACAGAGACTTTGAACACAGAAACAAACTGAGGGACTTGGAGGGAGGGGGGTGGAGGGATGGGAGAGCCTGGTGGTGGGTACTGGGGACACCTAAAGCGGGGAGCACTGGGTGTGGGGAATGGGGAATGAATCTTGAAACACTGGAAAAAAAAAATTTAGTAACAATAAAAAAAAAAAAAAAATCTTAAAAAAAAAAAAAAAAAAAAAAAAAAAAATCATCAAAACCTTTCTTATGTATTGCTTTTTCATAAATGAACTAATTGATGTGCTCTGCAAATGGGTAGAAATAAGCTAAGAGCTCACATGTGTTCAGATACTTCATTGCTCAGAAACAAGATTAGTTTTTCCCAGTCTTTGTTTTACGTGTTTGTAGACTGGAATCCTGTTGGGCTGTGTATTACTCATAGATCATAAAAGGCAAAGGACACATACTTGGATCTGGTGTGTGTCCAGTGCAAAATGCCTGTGCATTGGAGGAATCCACATAGAATTATACAGTATTCATCAGCCCACAAATATGTAATGGACCAAATCAGCGAGACAGATCATGCCAAGAAGACAGGACAAAATGTTAAAATGTTTGGTATATAGCTAAACATTTTTTTAAAAAATCTTTATGAGGAAAGACATTATTTGAAAAGCTGTACTGTCACTGATGATATAAAATAATAGTATTAAACAAGCTGACAATATGTTAGAATGTTATTAACTCAATTAGTTTGAATTAGCTGTTCCACGTAACTGATTTGGGAAATATTATTATCTTCTTTCTCTCTGTTTTTTCCTCTCTTTCTCTGTTCTTCTTTCTCACTCTTTCTCTCTATTTCTTTCTGTCTCTCTTTCAGATGTGATTTTAAAATGTCTCTGAGATACAGACATTTTTCTCTGTTCACTGATTAAAGATTATTATGTGAACACATATTTTACAATAAACTAATAGAGCCAAACTGGCTTTCAGATTATCTATTAGTTAATCTTATACAAAAATTTGCATAACTGCTTTCCTCTATTGGAATTAGATAAAAATATAACAAAAAATCAACATCAAATGGCAATAGAATAACAAATGGAAAAGTAATAAGCCTGGATTATTCACCAACCATGCAATTCCCGAATGATAAAAACTTTGCATATAAAGTAAACCATCAAATCCTTTTCATATAAATGGGTATTTTCTTTTTTTCTTTTTACAGGAAATCTTTATTTTTTATAGTGGTATTTTTATTTTTATTTATTTTATTTTTTTCTTTTTATTGTTACTTAAATTTTTTTTCCAGTGTTCCAAGATTCATTCCCCATTCCCCACACCCAGTGCTCCACGCATTAGGTGCCCCCAGTACCCACCACCAGGCTCTCCCATCCCCCACCCCCCTCCCTCCAAGTCCCTCAGTTTGTTTCTGTGTCCAAAGTCTCTGTTGTTTCGTATCTCTCCCTGGTTTACCCTACTTTCCATTTACTTTCCTTTTCCCACTGTCCTCCAGGTTATCCCTCATGCATAAATGGATATTCTCTTAATACTTACAAAAGTTATACATAAAACACTAAGTACTATGTTACAGATTTCTTTGGCTGGAACCTATACCCATGGTCCTCAAAACCAGGGTCCTTGGAGCAAAAGCACCAGAATCACCTGAAACCTCTTTAAAACCACACAGTTTGGGGTACCTGGGTGGCTCAGAGTGTTAAACCTCTGCCATTCAGCTCGGGTCATGATCTCAGGGTCCTAGGATTGAGTCCCACATCGGATTCTCTACTCAGTGAGGAGGCTACTTCCTCTCTTTCTCTGCCTGCCTCTCTGCCTATTTGTGATCTCTGTCAAATAATAAATAAATAAATAAATAAATAAATAAATAAATAAATAAATAAATAAATAATAAAATCTTTAAAAAAAAATAAAACCGCACAGTTCAAGACTCATCCCTGACCCTACTTAATGATAAACTCAGGGGATGGGACTTCGCAATCTGTTTCTTACCAAATCCTCTTCTAGGTGATTCCGATGTATACTAAAGTCTGAGAACTACTAGCCTAAATACACTGCATCAATGATCCTTTTATTCCTTATCCCTTTATACCTGGAGTTCTGGTAAAAAGTCCTCCATAGGTATGAAAGGGACACAAAAAGTTTTTTTTCTACAAAGTAATTTCTTTCGTATTCCAGAATCTTGTACTGGTTTTAGCAGTTGCTTCCTAACTCGAGATCTAGAAATCTTTGAACTACAGTGGAAGAGTTGAAATAGCCAAAACATTTGTCAAATGTTCTCCTTTAAAAAATATGCTCGAATATTTTGAAAAGATCTAACCAGCATTAGAAAAGGAGAGAGAGAAAGAAAGAAACAAGGGGGTGGGGAGAGAAGAGAGAATTTACATTTGTCTTAATAAGAAGACTTTAACTTCAGAAAATGAGCTTTGTGCTCTGTAAAGACTGTGTAATGGAATATCCCATGATAATGTGGCAAACCTTCAAAAAGCTGGGGTAAACCAGATAGTGTAGCAGGAAATCTGGCTTGGTGTTAAAAGAATAATCACTATGTTAATGAAAAATTTTAAAAGTGTGTTACATATTTTAAAGAGAATATGCTAAGGTATCAACAAACAAAAAATCATATCATAATTTAAACATTGTCATTTCCCAAAAAGGGATTTGAAATAATCAGTTAGGGAAAGTAGTTAATAAAGTCTCCAGTGGGTCCATTTCTTCCAGAAACCCGTGCAAACCTCAAGAGTTGATTCCACTATGAGATGTCAACTATTATGAGTTCAGAAAATAAACTCTCAGAAGAATACCTGCATTTTTATTATGACCTATCTTAGGTATGAATTCATTAGCATATCAAAGTCTTTTAAAGTGAGGACAAAAGAATACACTTGACAAACTGAGCCCCATTCTTTCTGCAACTATAAGAATCCCAAGAATTTCATTTCCCTCCAGTGGATCCTATCAGGCTTACCTTCCTTTCCTACCTTTCACCTTGATATGGAATAATTTTCTCAGGCCTTGTTTTAGATCTTTAGATTTGAACTATAATGTCTTTACCTTAAAGTATAACTGAAAAATTGGTTTCTATGTTAAAAATATTTTTCTCTATAAATTTACCATTGGTAACATATTTGAAATTATTTTATTCCACTTGTGTGTATATGCAAGATAGCAGTTTTTCTCAAGATCTTTCTGTTAGTTATATGGTAGGTAAAATAACCAGATACTAGTCAGAAATAAACAGAAGGGGAAAAAAACTGGTATGACTACTTTTTCAAAAGTAGTAGGACATACTATGGATTAGGAACTGCCATAGAATCCTAGAACTGTGAAGCAGAATGCAGCTTTGGATTCATCTAGTCTAGCTGGTTTAACTAAGAAGTCATATCATAATCCTGTGGTTTTCACCAGTGTACTGCTTCTTTGGGAGATGGGCCTGAGAAAAGCCCCACAAATACCTTTGTGTCCAGTATGGTGTGAAAAACGAAATATCTTTGCTCTGCTCCAGGAAGAGAAGATATATTAGCTGAAAGAGAAAGAGCCAGACAACTCTAAGAGGTTTTAAAATTGACATAATATAGAGGACACTAGGAGAAGGAAAGGAAATGGGAAGTAGGGTAATTCGGTCAGGGAAACTAAACATGAGAGCTTTTGGACTCAGAAAAAAACTAAGGGTCTTGGAGGGAAGAGGGAGGGGGGATTGGAGAGCCTGGTGGTGGGTACTGAGGGCACGTATTGCATGGAGCACTGGGTGTGGGTCATAAACAATGAATCTTGGAACACTGAAAAAATAAAACAAAAAAAAAGAGGGGAAAAAAACCCAAATTGATGGCAGGGAGTACAAGGTGGAGCATCCTGTCTGGATGAAACAATAACATGTTATGTTTTTCTCCAATTTACTTAAAAAATAGTTGACACATTACTGGGTAAATTTAAGGTATACAACATGATAGTTTGATTTATATATATTGTGAAATGATTACCATGATCAGTTTTGTTAACATCCATCCTCTCATATAGATACAATGAAAAGAAAAATAATTTTTCCTTGTTATGAGATCTCCTAGCATCTACTCTCTTAACAATTTTCTTATATATCATATAGCATTAGCTCTCAACATCATGTTATACATTACCTATCTGAAGCTGACCACCATCTTGCAATCCCCCATCTCCCCACCCCCTGTCTCTGGTAACCACAGCCTGATCTTTCTTTCCGTGAGTTTTGTGTTGCTTTTATTAGATTTTACATGTAAGCAAGATCATGCAGTTGTTATCTTTCTCTGACTTATTTCACTTATCATAATGCCTTTAAGGTCCATCCAAATTGTCACAAATGGTAGGATATCCTTGTTTTTTTAATGGATAAATAATATTCCATTCCATATCACAACTTCTTTATCCATTTATCTGTCAGTGGACAGGTAGCTTGTTATATCTCCTGGCTATTGTAAAAAGAAAAAATAGATGCTGCAATGAACATGGGAGTTCAGATATCTTTTTGGGTTCGTGTTTTTCTTTCCTTTGGATGTAGTTCCAGAAGTAGAATTGCTGGATTATATGGTAGCTCTATTTTTAATTTTTTAAAGGAATCTCCATATTGTTTTTCATAATGGCTACACTAATTTAAAGTCCCACAACAGAGCACAAGCATTTCCTTTTCTCCACATCCATGCCAGAATCTGTTATCTCTTGGCATCTTTTTGGTAATAACCATTCTAACAGGTGTGAGGTGGTATCTCATTGGGCTTTCAATTTGCATTTCCCTAATTACTGGTGATGTTTAGCATCCTTTCATGTACCTGTTGTTCATTCATAAATCTTTTGGAGGGGGAACATCTGTTCAGGTACTTTGCTCATTTTTAAATTTTTGTTTTTGTGGGGGAGGCAAGTTTCACTATTAAGTTAGGTTCTTTTTTTTTTTTTTTAAAGATCTTATTTATTTGACAGAGAGAAACACAGCCAGAGAAGGAACACAAGCAGGGGGAATGAGAGAGGGATAAGCAGGCTTCCCGCTGAGCAGGGAGCCCGATATGGGACTCGATCCTGGGTCTCCGGGATCATGACTTGAGCCGAAGGCAGTCGCTTAACTAACTGAGCCACCCAGGCGCCCCTTAAGTTAAGTTCTTTATATATGTAGAATATTAATCCTTATCATATATGTGATTGTCTTTTTACTTTATTGGTAATTATTTTTCTGTGCAGAAGCTTTTTAGTTTAGTGTAGTCCCATTTATTTTTTTTATCGTGTTGCTTGTATCATATCCAAAAAATCATTACCAAGACCTATGTCAAAGAGTTTTATTCCTATGTTTTCTTCTAGGAGTTACATGGTTTCCAGTCTCACATTTAAATATTTGATGCATTGCTAGTTAGTTTTTGTGAATAGTATAGGATATGAGAAAACTTTCATTCCTCTCCATGTGACTATCTACTTTTCTTAGAAAAGATTCCATTTTCTCCATTGATTTTTCTTGGTTCCTTTGTCAAATATTAGTAGACTATATGCTTGGGTTTATTTCTGGGCTTTTTCTTCTGTTCCACTGTTCTATTTGTTTGCTTTTATGTCAGTGCCATACTGTTTTAATTACTATAGCTTTTTAGCATCGCTTGAAACCCAGAAGTGTGTTGCTTCCTATCTTCTTAGGATTTCTTTGGCTATTTGAGATTTCTGTAGTTTCATATAAATTTGAGGAATATTTTTTTATTGCTGTAAAAGATGCCATTAGAATGTCAGTAAAGATTACAATGAATTTACTGATGGGTTTGATACCTCACTCCATACCTTAAGGAACTAGAAAAACAAAATAACTGAGCCCAAAGTTAGCAGAAAGAGAGGGAATAATGAAAATTGAACGAGAGATAGTTTAAATAGAAGCCATAAAAATAGAAAAAAAAAGATTCTTTTGAAAAATAAACAAAATTGACAAAGCTTCTTGCTAGACTAACCCAGACAAAAGAGAGAAGATACAAATCAACAAAAGTATGAATGAAAAGGGGACATTACAACTGATACCACAGAAATACAAAGAATCGTAAGAGGCTATTACAAATAACTATACACCAACAAACTGGACAATCTACAAGAAATGAACAATTTTTAGAAACATAAAATTTACCAGGAATGAGTTAGGAAAAGATAGAAAGTCTAAATAAGTAATTACTATTAAGGAGATTGAATCAGGGAAATCAAGTCTTCCAATGAAGAAAAGCCCAGGACCAAATGGCTTCATTTGTGGCATTTACCCAAAACTTAAAATAGAATTAACATCATTCCTTCCCATGTTCTTCCAAAAATCAAAGAGGAGCAAATAATCCTAAACTGATTTTATAAGACCAGCATTATGCTCCCTCTAACTCTGAGGTTTTATTATTCTATGAAGAAGAAACAATAGAAAGAAAACATCTCTCAGGAACCATATTAGCTTCATTAATAATTTAAAAAATGTGAGGGGTGCCACGGTGGCTCTGAAGGTTAAGCATCTGACTTTTGATTTTGGATCATGTTATGATCTCAGGATTGTTGTAATTCATTATTTGCTTTAAAACAGTAACAGGGCGCCTGGGTGGCTCAGTGGCCTCTGCTTAAAGCCTCTGCTTTCGGCTCAGGTCATGATCTCAGGGTCCTGGGGTCAAGGCCCACATTGGGCTTTCTGCTCAGCAGGGAGCCTGCTTCCTCCTCTCTCTCTGCCTGCCTCTCTGCCTATTGTGATCTCTCTCTGTCAAATAAATAAATAAAATCTTAAAAAAAACAGTAACAACTAGGTAAGTGATAAATTAAATATTTAAATTAAGATAATGTGTTTTCTATTACTTATAATTCCAAATTAAAATCTCACTTTTTGTTGCTGTCTCATGAGGTGTGGAGATACTGGGTAATTTTTCCATGATGCCTCTGGTAAATGAGACGGTAGTAGTTAGTAACTAATGAGGTACTTTAGTTATTTGGAAAATGTATTTGCATTCAAAAGTCCAGGAAAGAAATGGACATTCTTCAGTTGTATCACTCATTTATTGATTTTCTTTTTTTAAAAGAATTTAACATTTATTAGTAAATGATAAATACAATCAAAGCCATGAAATGGGAGAAAATAAAAATCATGAAAGAAATGAACTTTTCTTTATTCTGTGATTGAACTCTTTCATGCTTCAAGTATTTTAGATGGAATGTTGGGCATACAGTTTTGTCTACACTATATGGAGTTAAATAGCACTTAAAATAATACTTGCCTAATGGATTTTTCTTTTTTCAATTTTCATAGCTTCAATTTCATTTTTAACAACATCTAAATGGCCTTTCAAATATATAGTCATTTTAAAAGCTATGATATGCTTAAATAAACATTAGAACTTTTATCTTTTATAATCTTAGCTATAGTCCTCTTGTAAATGAAAGGGATAAATGTAAAGTTCCAAATCATTCTGGATTTAAGTATTTTATTTTATTTTATTATTAATTTATGTATTACATTATTTTATTTTTTCAGTATTCCACAATTCATTGTTTATGTCCCAGACCCACTGCTCCATGCAATTCATGCCCTCAATATCCACCACCAGTCTTACCCATCCCCCATCCCCCTCCCTTCTAAGACCCTCAGTTTGTTTTTGAGTCCATAGTCTCTCATGTTTCATCCCCCCTCCCTGATTTACCCCATTCACATTTCCTTTCCTTCACCTACTGTCCTCCATATTACTCCTTATTACTCCACAAGTAAGTGAAACCATACGATATTTGACTTTCTCTGCTTAAGCCATGTAATTCTTGCACTGAAGTCAATCTAGAACATTTTTGAGGAGAACACTGATTGCATCTGTCAATTCATTCATTTGGCCATTATCTTTATTAAGTGCCTGATACTGTTCTTTGTATTAGTATATAGCAGTGAATGAAGAATTAATTCAGTTGTAAATATGCAAGATAATCCCCAAAGCAGAATAAGAATGAAGAAGACAAATATGGTTTGTTTGAGTTTTTTGCTATCTATCATAAAGTATATGATTAAATGTTTGTGTTTTACAAAAGTTAAAAAGTCATTTGCCCCTTCACTCTCTGAGTTTGGCATTTGACCAGTGAAATTAAATCCATTTATAATTAAGCCACCAAAAGAGTAGGTTTTTTTAAGAACATATTTGAAGACAAAAGTGCCCCTATTCAGTAAGCTTTTATAATCCTTATATTGGAAGATTTCAATGCATCAAACTCATTCAGACCTGAGAGTTTTAGATCAGGCAGGCTAAATAGTATATTAAACGTGGTAAACCTCACATTCTCTTCAGGTATGCTCATTAAACTTAAAAGAAGCGATTTGTAACACCAAAAAGCATTGGTACTGATAAGGGAGAATGCAAATATATTGGATTATATTTTCCAACACTTAGACAAAATTTTCTTTTCATAATTCCCACCCACCTTAACACCTACCAGTATCTGCTCACTATTTCTGTGCAGCAGCAGTTTGTGATTTATGCCTGAAGCCTCTGGCACACAAAGGTAACACACTAAAGATTGTGTCTAGAAAATACTCGTGCTCTATACATGTATTTACAGGGTTTTTTCCTCTGTGATTAATTTTGGATAATTTCTATTGCTTTGTATTCTAATTTACTAATCTTTTCTTCCGTGGTGTCCATTATGCCAGATTATTGGTAACTGATTTTATAAAAAGTTTCTTTTTTTAAATTGTTTATCACCTTATATATGATATATGACTCTTTCTCTGTCTCTTCATCTGTGTTTATATCTGTCACCCTTTTTGTATTTATATATACATATGTATAAAAATAAAATTCATAAATATGTAAAATCTCATTAGGGAGATAAAATATTTCTATCTATAAATTTAAATGCATTTTATTTGTATAAGAAATAATTTGATAATAGATTCCCTTGTTTAATTTTCCCTTTACCTTTTTCTTTTTAATTTTATAAAAATGTGTACATAGCTGTGAGGTAAAATGTGTAAAGCCAAAGTCTTTTTACAGAAATTCTATCCATAAATCTTCCATCTAGTTCCATTCTTTTTTTTTAAAGATTTAATTTATTTATTTTACACACAGAGAGATCACAAGTAGGCAGAGAGGCGGGCAGAGAGAGAGAAGGAAGCAGGATCCCTGCTGAGAAGAGAGCCCAACGTGGGCCTTGATCTTAGGATCCTGAGATCATGAACTGAGATGAAGGCAGAGGCTTTAACCCACTGAGCCACCCGGGCACAGAGTTCCATTCTTAAACACAGATCTTTATGGACACCTGGGTGACTCAGTCAGTTAAGCACCTGCCTTCCTCTCAAGTCATGATCCCAGAGTCCTAGGATCAAGTCTGCATCAGGGTCCCTGCTCAGTAGGGACCTTGCTTCTCCCCCTTCCTGCTGCTCCCCTTAGTTGTGCTCTCTCTATGTCTGACAAATAAAGAAATAAATATTTTTAAAATATATTTTTATGGTTGCCTGAGGGGCTTAGTTAGTTAAGCATCTCACTCAGTTTCTGCTCAGGTCATGATCACAGAGTCATGGGTTGGAGCCCTACGCTGGGCTCAGTGAGTAGCAAATCTTCTTCTCTCCCTCTCCTTCTGCCCATCCTCCTGTTCGCACTCCCTCACTCTCAAATAAATAAATAAATAAATCTTTAAAAACACACATACATGCAATTGTTTTACTTTTTCTTTTTTGTATGCTTCTCATTGAAAAAACATATGAAGCAAAAGAAATATTACTTATATTCTCAACCTGTGTCTTTTCTTTGGTAAGGATTGAATACCATTTGTAGTATTTCATATCTTGGTTTTCACACAACATAGACTGATCATCTTTACCCAAGTATATAGAAGATGTTTTCTATTTTTGATAGTTCTTTCTTATGTGGATCTTAATTCAAACAGTGCCATTGATTAAAAATTATTTAGGTTTTGCTTATTCATTTTGTTTTGTTTTGGTCTTTGGCTATTTAAAATGGTGCAACAATGAATAATCTTGTGCTTTGCATTTTTATGTCTGTGCCACTTTGTTTTTGAGAACAGAGTCCTATGAGTGGTTTTTCTAGGTCAAAGGGTAAATTTATATATCATTTCACAATTACTGAGTCGCTTACCAGAGTGGTTGTATCATTTTTCATCTCTACCAACTTGATTGTGAGAAACTGTTAGACTTTTAAGTTTTTGCCATTGTTATCAGTAACAAATCATATCTCAGTATGGTAAATTTACATTTTATTTACAAGGAAGTTTGACACTCTCTTCCTCTGAAATGAATCAGAGAGGGAGACAAACCATGAGAGACTATGGACCTAGAAACAAACAGGGTTTCCGAGGGGAGGGGGTTGTGATGAGCAGGGGTGTTATACACAACTAATGAATCATTGAACATTACATCAATAACTAATAATATACTATATGTTGGCTAACTGAACATAATAAAAAAATGAAATGGATATATATATATATATATATCATCCATTAAAGATTTTACTAATAAGTTTAAAGTACATGATGAATTCGTTTCTTAGGGCTTCTGCAACAAAGTACCACAATCTGGAATGGCTTATACATGGAAATGTATTCTCTTACAGTTCTGGAGGTTAAAAATTTGAAATCAAGGTGTCAGCAGAGTTTCCTCCTCCTAAGGGCTCTGCAGGAGAATGTGTTCCCCTCCCTCCTAGCTTCTGATGACAGCCAGCAGTCCTTGGACACCTTGGTTCATAGATGTATCACTCCAATATTTGCCTCTCTCTTCGCATGGCATCTCCTTGCATCTCTGTCTTCCCTTGGAGTTCATTTCTGTACATCTGCTGCTGGTGGGTCTTGTGTGGTGAAGAATATTCTATCAGTGATTGAAAATGTGATCCAAGTTGTGCTGTCAAAAACTCTGGGTAAAATTGTCACCTACAATAACTTGGGAAGCAAAGCATAAACTAATTTAGGCTGCATCCCTATTTATTGCCTGTTGGAGTCTTCCTTGGATAACATATTACAAGAAAGAGAAGATCAGAAACTCTTTGGCCATATTGTGACCAGAAATAGAAAAGGATAGAGAAAGCCCATAAATTTTAAACTTTTCAGTCTTAAAAGCCTACCACTTTTCTCCAAACAAAAATAATTTGTGTGAATTAAAAACAAAAACCATATTTCTCAGTTGAGCCTTGTGTCTTGGTCTTTAGGTAAACATCAGACGAATGTAATCCCTTTGCTTCAGGTAGGCCCAGACTTTTGGGAGGGAAATCCATGAGCAAAAACAAAACAAAAGCAAAAACAAAAAACTTAAGTCAGATTTGAAATATATTGAAAGGGAGCTTTGGGAATGACTGCTGGCCCTTGGAGTTGACAGGGAACAAACAGGTAAGAAGCATAAAAGATTTTTAAGAGAATTAAAATGCCAATGAACACTGAATTTAGAATGAAATAAAATACAGTGCAATTGTTGTAAGAGTCCTAAAATAACACTCACAGTAAATCCTGCAAGGGTGATGTGGGAATTTGATCCTCAGTGATTTGGCAAACTTGAAATATTTTGTGAGTACTTATAATGAAATTTTCTATAGGCTTAGAAACAGTGTTCCCATTTGCTATGAGACTATTTTTTTTAAAAAAGATTTTATTTACTTGACAGAGAGAAACATAGCCAAAGAGGGAACACAAGCAGGGGGAGTGAGAGAGGGAGAAGCAAGCTTCCTGCCAAGCAGGGAGCCGGATGTGGGACTTGAACCCGGGTCTCCGGGATCATGACCTGAGCCGAAGGCAGTCGCTTAACGAACTGAGCCACCCAGGCACCCCACTATGATGAGACTATTACTGAATGTATTCCCCATTAAGATTATCTAGACCTAGCAACTGAAGAGCTGTGTTATAAACTCCTTTTAGAACCCCACCCCTGACACAAAACCAATCCAAGATTTACTTTTTTCCCAAAAAAAGTAAAAAAAGAAAAAAAAGAAAAAAACAAAAATCAAATATTTTATATTCCCAAAATAAAATGCCTAATTAAATTAGAAAATATTTATTCGTGTTGGGCTTAGATAATTAACTTCCAAAAATATATTCATGGTTCTTTATGTTTCAGGAGTTATATTGAATATGTGACTTGGATTGCCACTTGCCTAAACTAGTTTCTGCAAATATGATATAAATAATAAATTCATGAAAATTTGCTATGAAAACTGATTTTAAGTTATAATGGCTTCTAAGCTTCCTGACTTGTTGCCTGAAGTGTTTGAAGTGAGTTTATGCATAGACATAAACATCTGTATGTGTTCAGGGAGATTTACTGGCAGAACGAAGATTAGCATATCAGAAAATGTATTACTAAAGGAAAAGTTGTTTTATGCTGTGCTTTGTTAGAGGGATACATTTTTTAATTTATTTATTTATTTATTTATTTATTTGACAGAGGGAGAGACACACAGCGAGAGAGGGAACACAAGCAGGGGGAGCCGGAGAGGGAGAAGCAGACTGCGCGCGAAGCAGGGAGCCCAATGCCGGGCTCCATCCCAGGACCCTGAGATCATGACCCGAGCCAAAGGCAGATGCCCAACTGACGGAGCCACGCAGGTGCCCCGGGGGATACATTTTTGAGAGCTTAATTCCTTAGGGAATTCCACTTAACTTCTATTTGTGTTAGTCTCCCCCTGTATTTGAATCACATAACATAAAAATCGTATTAAATATGGACTGTAGTCAAGACTCAGATGCTGTTTTCATGTACGCATTTACAATTTTTATCTTGAGATAGTGAGGAAATGTGAAGAAAATGACATACCAAGAACATATTAAGAGTGACAGATCTAAAGCTATGACATGTTCATAAATTAAATATTTAAGGGGTTAAATATATGCAAATGAGTGCTAGGGAAGTGGAAGTGCTGGGATTTAGACTGAGGAGAACATAACAGGTTGAAGGTTAAGACAAAAATGAGAGCATGTATTTCCCAAAGTGTGTTCTATAAAAATAAGTTCTAGGGTTAAAATAAATTGTATAGCAAAAAAAAAAAAAAAAAAAATCAGTAGGTTCCTTAAAGGTCTCCATTAATCTGCTAATATATATTATGAGTAAAAAAAAATTGCATGGTAGAGACTTCAGTGTAGACTGTGCAGAGTTTTCATACCTTTGACAATAAAGTTTCATTTGTAGAATTTTTTAGCTCCAGTCTTCCAGGCATTGCCCTTAGATAAATGACTGATTCTATGAAAAGAAGTGGCAATTATAGGAAAGTTTGTGTGGTTCTATTGATGTGAAGTAGTACTAACCATGATAATCAAATATAAAATGTGCCATAGGAAATTTATTCCTGATTTTGTAGTGAATGTGACTGATGCACCAAGTATACATTCTTCATTATGATTGGCATGTATCAATTTAATTCCTCAATTGTAGTTTTCTTTTTCTGACTGCAGTATTGTCTCGTTCCTTCTAACTGTATATACATATACTTCAAATAGACACTCACGAGCAATAAGCCAAGTACTCATAGATCCCTGCAGTTTTTGCCAGAGTGAGTGGTGTGTCCCAGCCTGATGTGGGTGTTGAGCACAGAACAATGGCAGCACCCTGGGGACAATTACATTTGTGTTGGATGCAAACTTAACAATATTCTACTATGAACTGCAATACACATAAGCAGATGTTGGCTCGGCTGTTTATTTCCCTAGACAAATAAAATGGCTGGATATCAAAAGATAACTCATAACATGAAGACAAAAGTGAATTACAAGCGTCAGAAATGGTGTGTTTCAGAGAACACTAGACTCTATTTCCAGCAGTTTGGGGCTAGTCATTTAATCTTTATGGGTTTCCACATCATAGTACGGAGGTTGTGAGGCATTTGCACTGAGATATCTGCCAAATATGATTAAAATATTTGCTTGGATGGCTTTTGAAAAATAAAATGACTCCTACTTCCCAGATAGATTTGTGTGTGGCTTAAAACTACCTAAACTATATAAATTTATTTCATGATGGTTCATCTTGTCAAAAATGTTATGCTCTATCCCAGCTTAAAGACCTACCTTTCCACATTGTTAATATAGAATTTACTCTAATTAATGTGTCTTTTGTGAATATACTATTGCAAAAGCATTGTAAATCCACAATTACGAGAGGTTTCTCCATCTTGCATTTGTAATAAAAGTTTGATAAAATATTCCAGTAAGTAGCTATGGCAGGAGGAGGGAAAATGGGTGTAAGTGTCACGAACTGTAATCAGTATGGGAATTTATTTAAAACTTAAGGAGTAAGAGGAGGGTGAGGGGAAGGGGTAACTAGGTAATGGACATTAAGGAGGACACTTGATATAATTAGCTCTAGGTCTTGTATGCAACTGAAGAATCACTAAATTCTACCCCGGAAACTAATAATACATTATGTTAACTAAATTGAACTTATGTACAAAATTTTTAAAAAGAAAAAAATTAAAATAAAACTTGAAGGGTTATTCTTGCCAGATGCTAATAATCAATTTAATAAGAATTGGCTCCAAAAATAAACTGGTGAATTCAAAATTAATAAACATTTGGTCTCTGGGCATTTTGTTTCCATTTTATTTTTATTGATTCTTTGATCCTTGTTATTTAGATTGTGTTCTACCTTTTTAAAATGTTCTACCACCATCTAGTGTCAACAAATAGAAATTTCATCATTTCAGTTTATACATTTTTCAATTTATAAAATAATATTTGAAAGTTTGTATGATTTTGACAATATTATATATATAAAAAATTTTCAGTGTCAACACTTGGAAGAGTAATATTAGCTTTGTGAGAAATATAAACAAATTATACAAAATGGCACCTGAGATTATTAGAAATAATACATTAGATTTAATACTCAGGAATATTTATTAACAGATATTTTCTTTCTAAGTTACAGAAGAGGCAAATAATTGGCCATCTGAATTTTTAAATTTAAATTCCAGTTACTAATTTAAATTCCAGTGGACTCTGAAATTGCTCATTAAGATTCACTGACTGTGACAACAATTTTAACAATATTTTCTTTGGAATCTATAGAAAGAAATTATAGTTTAATATTTATTCTAGCATGGTTCAGCAGTATCTCTTTCTTTGTTAGTGAAAATCTCAGCTCATCCCTTTATGATGTGGTATCTATCACTTGTTGTTATTGTTAGGTAATCTTAATTTTTTCTTCTTTTTTTAAGTTTCATGTTTTTATTTAAATTCCGGTTAGTTACCATACAGTGTAATGTCTGTTTCGGGTGTACAGTTCAGTTACTCAGCACCTCCATACGATGCCTGGTGCTCATCACAAGTGCCCTCCTTAATCCCCATCCCCCGTTCTGCCATCCCCCAGCCTCTTCCCCTCTGGTTACCATCAGTTTGTTCTCTATAGTTAAGTCTGTTAGTTTGCCTCTCTCTTATTATCCCCTAAGATTGTTTGTTTTGTTTCTTAAATTTCACGAATGAGTGAAATCATATGGCATTTCTCTTTCTCTGATTGACTTATTTTGCTTAGCATGACACTCTATAGCTATGTCCACCTTCTTGCAAAGGGCAAGATTTTGCTATTTTTATGACTGAGTAATATTCCACTGTAGAGTTGTACCATGTCTTCTTTATTGATTCATCAGTCGATGGACATTTGGGCTCTTTCCATAATTTGGCTATTGTTGATAATGCTGCTATAAACATTGGAGTGCGTGTATCTCTTCAAATTAGTATTTTTGTATTTAGGTAAATACTTAGTAGTGCAATTTCTGGGTCTTAGGGTAGTTGTATTTTTAACTTTTTGAGAAACCTCCATACTGTTTTCCAGAGCGGCTGAATCACTTTGCATTCCTACTAGCAGTGTGAAAGGGTTCCCTTTTCTCCATCTCCTTACCAACACCTACTATTTCCTGTGTTGTTAATTTTAACTACTTTGGTGTGAGGTGATATCACACTCTAGTTTTGGATCATCTAATTTTTAAAGGTACTGAAGCATATGGCATAGTAGTGCATACCTGGATGAACAGGTGCCTTCAGTAAAACTCAGTTTATTCTTCAGTGTTCACTTCTACATTACTTACATATGAGAACCCTTGTTGATGAATTCAAAACCTTAAACATTCAAAATTATGTGTAGACCGTCAGTGATACTTCATATTAGCATCCACAAGTTATTCAATAGTATAGTCAGTGTTTCTAGTTATAATTCGGATGAGTTTGCAATCTGTCTTTATTAAATACATTATAATTCATCTGTAATTGCTCATAATCTGAAATGTGAATATTCTTCATATTAATTTGTGTTTCATTAATAATTAATCAGTAATTGTTCAGCATTCATGTACTCACTGCTTCAACTCATAACCTTGAAGAGTAAGATTGTCTCAAAGTATTTTTGTCTTGTACTTTTAGTCAACCTTGTAGACAACATAACCAACATTAAAAACTCAATCTTGACCAAGTAGAAAATATAGCTGTCAATAAGCTATTTATGGGCATATATTAATAGATTTATAAAAATTTCTGTTGAAGTACATTTATTGTGTTAAGGAATAAGGTCATGTCTTTATTTCATTAAAACATTTTGATACTTAAGACCAGTTAGTGGCCACGAAAAAAGTCAAAATGTCTGTCTGCTAGTTATTATAAGCTCATCTAGTTAAAATTTTACTGTAAGGACTAAATGAGTCACACCAAAACTCACAGTTCTATGTTAATTATATTTCACAACAATGGTAAATTTGGGCTATAATCCTATGAGGAGTGAGATCAGCAGACATTTTTAGAGCTGACTAATGTTCTGAGTTTCTAAAATTTTTTTCTTTGATCATTTACTACTTCTATTTATTTGTGCATTAGAGGACGATGCTAAAGTGTTTAAATTCTATTTTCAGGTCTTTCCTGAAATCCAGACTCACATATCAAATTGCCTACTCCACATTTCCACTTGAACATATAATGGTATTTCATAATACACATGTTCAAGAACACTAAACTCAGTTTCCCTCACAATTTGCCCCCTCTTTTTTCTATTTTTGTTGCTATTAATTCACACCTTTATGTTGCACAGTCCCCAGATCTTCACTTCTCTCTGGTGTCACATGCCATACTCACTGGCAACCTTCAAACGCAGCTTGACCCTGATGACCTCACACCATGTCCACACCTCCCACCTTGGCCTTAACCACCTGCAACAGACTCCTAACTAGTGCCCTGTTTTAATCCTTTCCCATCCATTCCCTCCTCTATAGCCTTAGATCAATAAAGCACTGGAGTAAGACTTCCAATACGTATGTTTAATCATATTACTCCTTAAAACTTCCATTGACATCCATATCATTTTGCAGAAAGGTCAACATTTTTTACAGTGGCCTACAGATCTGGCCTCCACATGGTCTCTCAGTCATTATCTATTAATACTCTTCCTTACTTAGTCTTCAAAGTCCTCTGCCCCCTTTTACTTCTCTGAGCACACACTGGATGCTTCCACCACTTGTACTCACCACGTCATGGACCCACACCCCATACTTCTTTCCTCCTCGTCCTTCTGTTATAATACTTAGATGTGATCTTAAACAGAGATTTTCTCCAGCAATCTATCTACAACACCCTCATTCCACCCTTCATGTTCCTTATTCTCTACTTTATCTTCCTTGCTGCTGCCTTTCACTATTTAACATACCGTTTATACTATTCTTCTGTTGATTTTGGTGACTCTGTCCGTTGTCTAGAATATAAACTTTAGGAAAATACACAGTACTTAATTCTTCATTCACTGCTATATTCTAATACAAAGAAGAGTATCAGACACTTAATAAAGATAATGGCTAACTGAATGAATTGACAGATGCAATCAGTTTTCCCCTCAAAAATGTTTTGGATTGACTTCAGTGCAAGAATTATGTGGCTTTTGTACAAATTAAGCCAATTATATATATAATAAGTATTGAAAAGTATGATCTGATGTTACAAATATTAAACCCAGTACTCTCTATCCAGGAAATCAAAGATCTCTGTGGATTAATCCACAAGACAAGAAAGTAAGCTTGTCCTCCAGGCAAATAATGTGTTTCATTCACTTTCCTTTTATTGCTTCTAACTGAATTCCTGGCTTTCTACAACTAAATACACAGTAACTTCTTTCATACCTAAATCGTCTCAAGCTGCTTAACAGTAGTTCAAGGGCAGGATGCTCTGTGGCTTGTTGCAATGGAATGTTAAAAGCTAGATGTGATTAGGCTGAAATATGTACTTTCTTGTTCCTGAGGTGCCTTCAGCTTCTGTTAAACATTTCACACAGCAAGCTGAGGATGTATCAGAAAAAAGTGTGTGTGTGTATGGGGACTTTAGTGTTCTTTCTACCTTTCTCCTCACTTTCTTGTAACAAGTCATGCATAGTAACTACTTTTTTGACATAAAGGCAATAAGAAAACACCAGAAATAATTATTAATGAAGAATCAAATATAAGGGCACTTGGGTGGCTCAGTTGTTAAGCATCTGCCTTCAGCTCAGGTCATGATCTTGGAGTCTGGGGATCGAGCCCCGCATCAGGCTCCCAGCTTGGCGGGAAGCCTGCTTCTCCCTCTCTCACTCCCCCTGCTTGTGTTCCCTCTCTAGCTGTGTTTCTCTGTCAAATAAATAAATACAATCTTAAAAAAAATCAAACATAGGAAAGGGAGACCATCTGTCTCTTTGTATATTGATTGATATGAAAGAACTGATATCTTGAGATATCTAATATGCTTATGTCCTTTATTACTCAGTGTTTTCTAAATTCTATGATTGTGGAAGTTACCACTTGCATTTGAACTAATCAAGACAAAGGAAAACATTCTATATTTAACAGTATTTAGTACATTGACCTTACAAACTTAAGTTCACTCAAATAATTGCTAAAGCACAGCATGATCTTTATGTACTTAACAACATTTTGTGTAATACAAATACAGTGCATCTATAGTTAGTAATATCAAGGATAATTTAAATAAAACTTTGAAAAACACTCCTCAGTTTACTCTCTGAAAACTAGATAATTTCATGTGTTTGCCAAAATGAAATAAGATTTTTCTGGCTATTTATTGGAGGGGAGTGCAATTTTTATTTTATGTAATTCATTGTCCACTTTTATTAAGATACAGTTTCCATACAGCACTCCATAAGTTTAATATAAGTCAGTTTGTGTATATGGTGAAATAATTACCACAATGAGTTTAGTTAGCATCCACCATCTCCTATAGATACCAAAAATAAAAGAAAGAAAGAAAAGAAAAGAAAAGAAAAGAAAAGAAAAGAAAAGAAAAGAAAATTTTTTTTCTTTGTGATAAGACCCATTAGCATCTACTCAAAAACATTCCTAAGTACCACACATCAATGTTAACTACAGTTCATCAAGCCATACATTACATTGATGGATAATTTTAATAAAAAATAATTTTAATAAAAAATATAGTACTATATTTTTTATTGACTGCTGAGAAGGTCTGGTCCAGTTTAAACTCACTAAAAAAAAATAAAAATAAAAAAAATAAAAAAATAAACTTACTAAGTTTTACATTATCTTCAGGAACCTTGAGTGGGGTCAACACCTGTCTCCACATTGCCTGTTATATCCACATTAGTAATTTAAAATAAAGTGTAATGGACTAGAAATAATGGAGTCTCAGAAGAAGAAAGGAGGGTGTAAAAGACAACCGTTTTTGAAAGACGTGAGGAAATAACAAGGTATCCACAGTTATACTGATTTATTTCAGCAGTTTTAAGTATTGAATCTATGTACTATATGCCCCAAATGGAAAACATACCTGGAGAGATTATTCCTTTTTTGATTTTTTTTAAAGATTTTATTTATTTGACAGAGAGAAACATAGCCAGAGAGGGAACACAAGCAGGCTGTGGGAGTGAGAGAGGGAGAAGCAGACTTCTCGCCGAGCAGGTAGCCCAATGTGGGGCTCCATCCCGGGTCTCCGGGATCATGACCTGAGCCGAAGGCAGTTGCCCAACCAACTGAGCCACGCAGGCACCCCCCTTTTTTTTATTTTTTCTGGTAAAATAGAATATAATAAAATTCTTATTTAATTATACATAATTAATATTTATGGTTGATTTCATTTATCTTTAATTTCTAATTTTTTCTTTATAATTATTTTTATAGAATCCAAAACAGATAATAAAAACACTACTTTTCCCTTTAGTTTTATCTTTCTTGGAAATTCTTCTTTATTTTAATACACTTAACTGAGAAAACTATTTCAGTGATGTGGGAAACGAACTGCCAACATACCTAGATGCATTCTTGTATTTACCATTACTCAGTAATCTACTCAGGGAAAATATTAATCTATTAGCCTCAAAATAAAAAATTAAAAATGGGAAATGAATAATAGAAATGCCAGACTTCAATTGATTACAAAATTCATTACATATAAGAAAAGAGGCTGTCAAAAACAGTTGCTAAAGAATAGCACAAAAATGAGCTATAATGAAATAATGAAGTATTATATGTTCTTATAGAAGAATAGAATTAAAAAATCAGTGGAGATTATCTTTCCTTTATCCCACTCAAAAAAAAAAAGAAAACTAGGTAAGTAGCAAACAATCTTTTTAAAATACCTAATATTAATGAGGTTAATGATTTGAAACTTGACATACAGTTTTGTGAATGCGATATAAAATGTAGTGCGGTTTTATAAGGACATGAGAATGTCAATAATACTTGGGGGATGAATAGTGACAACAGTTTTCATTTTATTGGTTATATTTGTATTTATATATTTTTTATTTTAAATATTAGATCTATTTAAGTATTTTAGAGAATACAAAGAGAATAGACCATTAGAAACAAATATGACTTTTTTACTTTAAATTTATTTTATTTTTTCAGTGTTCCAAGATTTATTGATGACTTTTTTATTAAAATTATCTTTGTGTTGAGCAATAATCTTTAAACATATTTCATCCATTACTTATCTTTCTAATAAGTGTGGTACAATCAAGAAAAAAAAACTCGCGGCACCTGGGTGGCTCAGATGGTTGAGCGACTGCCTTCAGCTCGGGTCTTGATCCTGGAGACCCGGGATGGAGCCCCACGTCAGGCTCCCTGCTCGGTGGCAAGCCTGCTTCTCCCTCTCTTACTCCCTCTGCTTGTGTTCCCTCTCTGGCTGTGTTTCTCTCTGTCAAATAAATAAAAATCATTACAATCAATCAATCAATCAATAAATAAAATCTTTAAAAAGAAAAAAGAAAAAAAAACTCATACTTTCATATGGTATCACTTTTATGTGGTTCTTACCAAACATGACCCAGTTTTGTAGCAGAATAATATTGTGATATGTGTTTCTTTGTACTTTCTGTTCTCATCTCAATTACTGTTTATGTGAAGTATTAATCAAGTTTTCATGTGTTTTTTAAATTTATGTAGCTAGTTTCCCATATCACCTAGCAGACAGTCTGGTACATACAAAATGTTTGGTGAATATTTAGTAATTTAATTTTTTAAAAAAGGTTGTTTAGTTTGAGGAGTTTTTGTAGATCTTGGATATCAGTCCTTTGTCTGTAGTGTCATTTGCGAATATCCTCTCCCATTCCGTGGGTTGCCTCTTTGTTTTGTTGACTGTTTCCTTTGCTGTGCAGAAGCTTTTTATTTTGATGAAGTCCCAAAAGTTCATTTTCGCTTTTGTCTCCTTTGCCTTTGGAGACGTGTCTTGAAAGAAGTTGTGGCCTATGTCAAAGAAGTTACTACCTACGTTCTGCTCTAGGATTTTGATAGATTCCTGCCTCACGTTGAGGTCTTTCATCCATTTTGAGTTTATCTTTGTGTATGGTGTAAGAGAATGGTTGAGTTTCATTCTTCTATATGTAGTTCTCCAATTTTCCCAGCACCATTTATTGAAGAGACTGATTTTTTTCCACTGGATATTTTTTCCTGCTTTGTCAAAGCTTACTTGACCATAGAGTTGTGGGTCCATATCTGGACTCTCTACTCTGTTCCACTGGTCTACGTGTCTGTTTTTGTGCCAGTACCATGCTGCCTTGGTGATCACAGATTTGTAATAACGCTTGAAATCAGGCAATGTGATCCCCCCAGCTTTGTTTTTCTTTTTCAACATTTCCTTAGCAATTCGGGGTCTCATCTGGTTCCATATAAATTTTAGGATTGTTTGTTCCAGCACTTTGAAGACTGTTGGTGAAATTTTGATCAGGATAGCATTGAAAGTGTAGATTGCTTTGGGCAGTATAGACATTTTAACAGTGTTTATTCTTCTGATCCATAACAATGGAATGCTCTTCCATCTTTCTGTGTCTTCTTCAGTTCTTTCATGAGTGTTCTGTAGTTCCTCGAGTACAGATCCTTAGCTGCTTTGGTTAGGTTTATTCCAAGGTATCTTCTGGGTTTTGGTGCTATAGTAAATGGAATCGATTCTCTGATTTCCCTTTCTATATTTTCATTGTTAGTGTATAAGAGCAACTTATTTCTGTGCATTGATTTTATATCCTGCCACATTACTGAATTGTTGTATGAGTTCTAGTAGCTTGGGGGTAGAGTCTTTTGGGTTTTCCATAAAGCATCAGGTCATCAGTGAAGAGAGAGAGGAGTTAGACTTCTTCTTTGCCAATTTGAACACCTTTTATTTCTTTTTGTTGTCTGAATGCTGTTGCTAGGACTTCTAACACTATGTTGAGCAATAGTGGCAAGAGTGGGCATCCTTGTCTTGTTCCTGATCTCAGTGGGAAGGCTGTCAGTTTTTCCCCATTGGGTTTTTTGTAGATAGATTTTATAAGGTTCAGAAATGTTCCCACTATCCCTATATTTGAAGAGTTTTAATCAGGAACAGATGCTGTATCTTGTCAAATGCTTTTTCTGCATCAATTGAGCGAACCATGTGGTTCTTCTCTCCTTTCTTGTTGATTTGTTCTATCACATTCATTGATTTGCAAATGTTGAACCACCCTGGCATCACAAGGATAAATCCCACCTGGTTGTGGTGGATAATCTTTTTAATGTATTGTTGGATCCTATTAGTTAGGATCTTGTTAAGAACCTTGGCATCCATGTTCATCAGGGATATTGGTCTGAAATTCTCCTTTTCGATGGGGTCTTTGCCTGGTTTGGGGATTAAGGTAATGCTGGCTTCATAGAGAGAGTCTGGAAGTTTTCTTTCTATTTCTATTTTTCGAAATAGTGTCAGAAAAATAGGTATTATTTCTTCTTTGAATGTTTGGTAGAATTCCCCAGGGAATCCGTCAGTCCTGGGCTCTTGTTTTTTGGGAAGTTTTTGATCACTGCTTCAATGTTGTTACTAGATATTGGTCTATTCAGGTTGTCAGTTTCTTCTTGTGTCAGTCTTGAAACTTTATAGGTTTCCAGGAATGCATCCATATTTTCTAGGATGTTTAATGTATTGGCATTAAAAAAAGAAAGGAAAAACTTAATATTTTGCAGGAAGTAGGTCTAGTGGTTTCGGAGTATAAGTGCTTTCTCAATTCTGTCAGTTATCACTATTCTTCATAGTAAGTAATGGAGTAGTGAATTATTAAATATGAACTCCTTAGCACCAAGTACCAAGAATCACTTTAATTTGTCCCATGTAATAATGACATTGACAAATTTGTTTGACCACTTTGTTTAAGTCTAGATACTTAAGGAAACCTAGAATCTATATACATAGGGGGTTGTGACAGAAACAAAATCACATTTGAAAATCCCTGGTTTTCACATTTGAATTTCAGTGATTAATGGAAATGGTGATTATTATTTACAGAACACATTTGTCATCAGCTTTTGTCTAGAAATGGAGCTGTTTTTTATTGGTACTCTCACATTATGCCTGCCCCTATGCTTCAGAGGATTTTTAAATTGAATTGTGAAGACTATATTATTTCCTTTAGTAATGTTCTATTGTCCATGCTGTGCTAATTACTGTAGATGCTCTGGAATCCCTATTTTATAGAAGAGAAACTAAGATTCAAGGCAATTAAGTAGCTTGTCCAATGTCATAGAATTAGTAATAGGAAAATCAAGAAACAGAAAGTAGAATTAACCAACTTGTGATTGGAAAGTGTTACATGTGGTTCTCAGGATTGGTTTGATGGAATGAATGAATTTTGTCTCTAAAGACCCAGTTACTGTCTTACACTTTGCCATTTACTATGTCTCCTTAATCCTAAACCTAACTTCCATTTTGGTAAAATTATCATCATTGAAACTCTCCAGGACTACTCACCTACCTCTCCAGAAAGGGAGAAAGAGATCATTGCCCCAGTCACTAAACAGAAGCATTCATTTTCACTCTGAGTCCCTTTGGATCACATTAAATTTTAATTAGCTTGATGAGAGGTTGGTGTTTTTCAGATTATTTTGGCAAAGGACTCTCTCTGGAGCTGTGATTGTTGTCAATCTGCCTCAAACTTTATGCCTACTAATGGGAGAGAGATGTTCTTCAAAGAAATATCTGGAGGCTATTGGAAAAAATGGATGATCTGTGGGTGACTTGTGTTTGTTCTCTATAGCTAGTAAATAATGACTGGGTCTCAAGTCTAATCTTGACCTATCTGTCATATATAGACATATATGGCACACACACACACACACAAATACGCACACATGCACACAGACACACTCATTTTGTGAACTGTATATACTAACTATCACAACTTTTTTGAACTCTCAAAAAAGTGTGTATACTCCCTGGAATTTAAAAACTTCTTAAAGAAATGTATACATTCACTTAACCAGGTGTGAGCTATTAATTATATAATAAAAAATATTAGGGCACCTGGGTGGCTCTTTTGTTTAAGTGACAGTCTCTTGGTTTCTGCTCAGGTCATGATCTCAGGGCCCTGGTATTGAGCCCAATGTGGAGCTCCATGCTCAGTGGTGAGTCTGCTTGAGGATTCTCTCTCTTTCCCTCTTTCTTGGACCCTTCCCCTGCTCACACTGTCTCTCTCTCTCTCTCTCTCTCTCTCTCTCTCTCTCTGTCTCAAACAATCTTTTTTAAAAAAGATAATACCATTACTAATTTGTTCAGATTTTATTCTTTGTGGAATAGCTCTTCATGTATACAATATTAAATATGTATAGAGACAAGGAAAGAAATTGCAATATAATTCCAGGAAAAGGAATAAATGTATAGAAATCTCAAATTCTACAACTAGTCCTGATCCCAACATGTAAGTTTACCAAAGGATGAGTAATTTAGTCTCTCTTAATTTTCTTTTACTTGCAAATACAAATATGAAACATTTCTTTATTACTACAACTTTCATAGAGCAAATAAAAGCTTTCTTAGTACTTTCTATCAAGGAAAAGTCAGTGATAAAAGTCAGAATAGAGGCAGTAAGAGCTGTTAGAAGAACACTGATCATGTACTGGTGTTTATAGATGCCATGTAACCATGCTGTTACATATTTCATTAGTTCTTCTGGCTTCTACTACTCTATGTAAGGGAGGTTTCCAACTAATTAAACAGGAAAAGTATACATAAAAAAAATTTTTTAAGGGGCGCCTGGGTTGCTCAGTCATTAAGCATCTGCCTTTGGCTCAGGTCATGATCCCAGGGTCCTGGAATTGAGTGCCGCATCAGGTTCCCTGTTCTGCAGGAAGCCTCTTCTCCCTCCCCTACTCCCCCTGCTTGTGTTATCTCTCTGTGTCAAATGAATAGATAGATGATAGATAGATAGATAGATAGATAGATAGATAGATAGATAGATAGATGATAGATAGATAGATAAATCTTTGAAAACTTTTTTGAGGAATAATTTATAGTAGTTTTCATTTGGCATGTGTTGAAAGGAAGACATGCGTGAGAAAGAATTATTATGGGATTTAATCATTAGTGGGTCTTAGTTAAAAACTAGACCAAATTATTTTGAAGTTATCTAAATAGAAATGTCACGGATGTGATTTATCTCAAAGAAAACAAAATTAAATTGATGTGCATTTTCAGTTTTAATTACTGAATATCTGGGTAAAATATTATGGGGTCATTGCATTTTTCATCAATTACCCCCTTCATGAAAATGATTTCTAAAATGTATCTGTATTTTATTATCATTATGCAGAGCTGTCTGTTGTAGAAACTGCAAGGGTGCTATTCATATAGGATGCAATCTGAATACTGTTTCTTAGAGATGTGCATTGCTATGATATTTTGGAGCACCAGTGTACCCTTCATTTTGCACTGATTCCATCTTCAAAATCTCAGTTATTATCTACAATTGAGTTTTTATCTTATCTTATCTCTAGATTTATCTTTCTTATCTCTAGAGTAAGAGGTTTACAAAGACTTGTATTGTACCGTAATACCATGAGATTTCCTTTGAACATGATTGTTTTTTTTATTGCCATTGTTTGAAATATATAGAGAAGTATGTCACCTGCTTTAGGAGATATAAATAATTAGCACTCAAGAATCATACAATTCAAGGCAAAACAAATTACATACTAGAACAATAGAAAAACAAAACATGTCAAGGTAACATACGACTTTTTCCTTAGCAAAGGAAAATATTCCTTTATTTTGCATATTTTTTGTTATAACCAACTTATGATTCACATAGTTTGTGCACATTCAATAATAAAATATAAAGTATATTTCAACCAGTACAGCTTTGCCCCTCACCATTTAAAAGGGTCCACATCTACAATGCTTGGAGTATCCCAGAAGAGGCCCTCAGCTGGCACGTATTGCATGGAGCACTAGGTGTGGGACATAAACAATAAATCTTGGAACACTGAAAAAAATCAAATAATTTAAAAAAAGAATTACTTCTTAATTTCTTGGATAGTGAAGAGGTTGATGTTGTGTAACTTATATTTGTTGATTTTTTTCAATGTGGTATTCTTTTCTCAATAATTTTATAAACTGTAGTTTTAAGCAAGATATTGCATTTTCCACTTCTAATCTCTTTCTACCAAGCATTAACTGTTTCAGTGGAATCATACTAAATTAAACTATAAAGGAAAGTGTTAAATTTTGACAGGATAAAAGGTAGCTTTGCATAATGTTCATTTACATGGTCAACACTTTAGGACCTTAAAACAAACTCAAAATGTTGAACTGAAAAAAATTAAACGTGCTTTTAAAATTTCTTATTAAATAGTGTGTAGGAAAGTGTGAAGTTTACATTCACAGTTATTTCAAACCAATAAGATATATTTTATTTTTTAAAGATTTTATTTGAGAGAGAGAGAGCGAGAGCATCAGCCAAGGGTGGGGGTGGGCAGAGGGAGAGGGAGAAGCAGACTCCCTGCTGAGCAGAGAGCCCCAGGTGGGGCTGGATCCCAGGACCCTGGGATCATGACCTGAGCTGAAGGCAGATGCTTAACCGACTGAGCTGTCCAGGCGCCGCCCACCACTATGTTAATAAAGGCGTATTTATAGCAGTTCATTTTACCTGGTACATCATGCCCAGCTATCAAGAATAAATTACAAGGCATACGAAGATACAAGATAATGAGAGGAAGGACTTAAGATTATTCTGTAACGTGAAGTACTCACACTACCCATGAAATGATCTATTGCTAGTTGAAAATGGACTTGAATTAGTTGTAAATGTATATTACAAACTCTAGGGCAACCACTAAATTTTTTTTTTAAGTACAAATGATATGCTAAGAAAGAGAAAAAATGGAATCCTAAAATTCTCAAAACCACAGAAGAGAGGGGCACCTGGGTGCCTCAGTTGGTAACATCCCTGATTCTTATGGGTGCCTGGGTGGCTTAGTCAGTTAAGGCTCTGCCTTTGGCTCAGGTCATGATCCGAGGATCATGGTATAAATTTAAAAAAAAATAACAGGGGCATGTGGGTGGCTCAGTCAGTCAAACATTCAACTCTTGGTTTGGGCTTAGGTCATGATCTCAGAATTCTGAGATCAAGTCTGCTTGAGATTCTCTCCCTTTCCCTTTGCCCCTCCCTCCCCTGCACTATCTCTCTCTCTCTCAAATAAATAAATAAAATCTTAAAAAAAAAAGAAAAACCCTGCAAATGACAAAAAGAAAGTGGAAGACAAAAATAAGAAAAAAAAAGAACATGGGCAACAAATAGAATAAAGTAGTAATTAGGGTAGATATTCATTTATATCAATAATCATTTTGAATATCAATGGTCTAATGCACTAATTAGATGACAGAGATTGTCATAGTGGATTCAAAATATGACCCAATTACATGTTGTGTATAAGAAACCCACTTCAAGTAAAAGATAAATATAGATTAAAGTAAATGGATGGAGAAAATTATTCTATGCTAATACCAATCAAAGAAAGCAGGAGTAAGTATGCTATGTTAATTTCAAACAGTGCAAACTTCAAGGCAAGGAAACTTACCAGAGATGGAGAAGGCATTACATAATGTGAAAGGGGCCAATCCTCCAAGAAGAATTCCATTACAGTTCTTTATGTATATGCACCTAACAATACTGTCAAACAGTGGAAGGCAAAAACTGATAGATCTGCAAGGACAAATACATGAAACCACTGTCATAGTTAAAGACGTCAACACCCCTCTCAGAAGTGGACAGATCCAACTGGCCCCAAATCAGTAAAGACACAGTGGAATTTAATAACACCATCAGTCAACTGTATAGAATTGACAATTTAACAATAGGAGAATACATGTTCTTTTCGAGCTCACATGAAATGTCCACCAATATAGACCACATTCTGGGCCATAAAATACAGTTTAAAATTTCAAAGAACAGAAATGATACTCTGTTTTCAGATCACAGTGGAATACAACTAAAAATTAATAACAGAAACAAAACTAGAAAATCTTCAAATAGGTGGAAATAAAACAACACATTTCTGAATAATACATGAGTCAAAGAAGAAATCTCAAAAGAAATAAAAATATATTTAACTAAATAAGGGAACACATGACTTACCAAACTGGAATATAGCAAAATCAGGTCTTAGAGGGAAATTTATAGCATC
This sequence comes from Spilogale gracilis, assembly GCA_004023965.1. NCBI lineage: Eukaryota > Metazoa > Chordata > Mammalia > Carnivora > Mephitidae > Spilogale > Spilogale gracilis. The sequence goes on from PITA01013072.1 coordinate 28,853, forward strand.
AAATGCATCCATGGGACAGAAGAGAGACCTAAAATCAATCAGCCAAGTTCCCATCTCAGTACACTGTAATAATGAGGGAAAATAAAATACAAAGTAAGCAGAAAGTAAGAAATAATAAGAATGATAGCAGAAATCAATGAAATTGAAAAAAGGAAGTCAATAGGGAAAATAATAAAAACAAAAGCGGATTCTTTGAAAAGATCAATAATATTGATAAGCCTCCAGCCAGGCTGAATAAGAAAAAAGAGGACCAAATTTTTGATACCAGTAATCAAAGAGAGGATATCACGGTAGATTCCATGGAAACTGGAAAGATAATAAATGATAATAAAGGAATACTATGAATGATCTATGTTCACTAATTTGATAACCTAGATAATATGGAGCAAGTCCTTGAAAGTCATAATCTTCCATACAGTAAAAAGAAAAGTGGCTGTGGGGGAGAGAAGAAGAGAACAATGACCACACAGAGCACAGAAGATTTTTTAGGCAGTAAAAATACAGAATGATATTACAGTGATGGGTATATATGATTATACACTTGTCCAAACCCATAGAATGTATGATATCAGGAGTTTTTTATACCAAGGTAAATTAAAAATTTTGAGTGGTTATTACATGTCATTGTAGGTTCATCTTTGGTAAGAAATGTGTCATTCTGGGGAGGGATGTTGATAATTGTGGCAGCTATATGTGTGTGGGGGCTCTAGGTATCTTTAAAATCTCAATTCAATTACACATCTGAAAATTCTCTTAAAATTCCTTGGAAATAAATAAACCTCTCTTACAATGTGCACAAATGTACACAAATCTGCAGGGATGTGAGCTAAAGGAAAATTCAGGTTCTTCCTCATATCTAGTCAACCAAACTTCATTTACTTAATTTACCATTAATTCTTCTGTTTAAGAAAAAGTAAGAAAATATAATAAGAAAACACAGTTTGGCTTCCCTGCCTCCGTTTTTTTAATAGAATTTTTTAATATTTTATTATTTATTTATTTTTTACTTTAAATTTATTTTATATTTTCAGTGTTCCAAGATTCATTGTTTCTGCCCCACACCCAGTGCTCCATGCAATAGGTGCCCTCAGTACCACCACCGGGCTCTCCCATCCCCTGCCTCTCATTTTTATGTAGAGAACTTACTGTAGTACATTTCAGACAATAATGGTAATTTATTGATCATTTACTATGTGCTAGGCATAGTTTTAACTATTTTACATCATAATCAACCCTTACAAATATGTGAAATATTTACTGAAATCTTCAGTTCCACTGTAAGATAAAGGAAATAAGTCATTGGCAGTTTACGTGAATTTCCCAAGACATCACAAATATTAAGTGGAAGAACTGAGATTTGAACCAATGCAGTCTGAGTACAGACTCTTTGCTGTTCAACTTCATTCTAATTTTGTCTAAATTAGACTCTATAGTAGGATTCATGAATGCAAAAAGAAGGCAAATGGGGGCCGTTGAATTTAGAAATGGATATATTGGTAAACTGTCAACAATGTTTCATAATTGAATTCATTATGAAAACATGTTTGCCTGGAACAGTCCTGAGTTATTCCCTCTCTTCTTTTATTACAATTAACAGTGCCTCTTTTATTCTCAAATATTCCTTTTCTGGGAAATTAATTACAAATTCAACTTATGGATAGTACATTTGTACTATTAGAACATAGGCTAACATTTCAGTGTTATCAATAAACAGGACTTGATATGTTGAAATTAAGGTTACCACAGACTCTCTTTTATTGTTTGTGAGAGAGTCAGTCATTGTACTTCAAAATAAAATCAAAGTATAATAAGTTAAATATATAAAATATTTGGGATAAACATACAGGTAGAGATAATTCATGATACTGTTGATGGAAATGATATGTGCTAAATATGTTTCTTCACATATTTATACAATAAGGAAAATAATCTTTGGCTTATTTCCTATTTTTTTTTCAGCAATGCATTTCAGTTTATCCACTGTGGTTTGCAGTCTTACCTCATATTGATAAGCTATGAAAGATACCTAAAGCTAAAAGAACAGATTGAGCTTCCAACTTGAGAAAAACACATTGTATTAATTTAAAATGTTTTTAAATTTACCATGATTATTCTCCAAAATTCCAAACTGTAGGACCCTTTATTGAAGATGTGACATGGAAAACTTCAGATGCCTTTTGGTAAGGAGAAATTATGACATTACCTAAGTGGATTATAGCTGCCGTAAATCTATTGTTTTATCAACTGAACAACCTTATCAACCCCTACCCCCACCAAGAAAAAAGTTAGAAAAATCTCTGAGGAGTATCTTTTGGGGCATGAATTAAGTAATAAAATAAATCTCTCATTCATAGAACATGGTGATTAGGATGAATTATATTTTTAATTTGACTCATCAATTTTTTGAGTATTTCTATATAGACCAAAAAGTATTTAATGTAAAGTCCTTAAACCTGATTATATAAAACCAGTAGGCTACATAAGACAAGTAGCACACATAGAAGTTAAAAAAAAAAAAGACTTTTATGAAACAATAACAAAATTTTGACAAGATTGCTCTAAAAACTAAAGCATGAATATACGCAGTTTGCTTTGGGTAATTGGTACCATCACTCAGGGCTGGCTGACAATAAGTTTTTGTAGGTGTGCATGTATGTATTCTGTAAATCTTATGTTGTTTTTAATTTTTCTAATCTCTGTTTTGTCTTTTGGGTAATGGTCTTTGTTATATAAGGTTTTAAGTGATGTTTGTGAGAGTACCTAACAGAAATACAGAAAGTCTTAACCTTGTTATTACTAGGGCACAAGATTAAAGTTTGTTCTTAGCAAAACACAAAAGGGAAATCAGAAGAAGTGACTTAGTATTTTCAGTAGGAAATTAGCTGCTTAAATGCATTTGCAATTTACTGTTTCTAAGAAAGAAAAGCATGAGTGTTTCAAGAGGTGCAGGGTTCTCTTTTAACTTTCTAAAATCTGTGTGCATTTCTAATAATATTCCAAGTAAGGGGTGCTAACAACTCAAATTCAAAGCACTACTGAAGAGAAAATTTAAGGTCAATATTCAGTAGTATTTTTGTTGAAATACTATCAATAGAAAATCTCCGTTTATTAGACTCCTCTAGTTCATAGCTATGTTACCTCTAAACATTTTATTTCTTCCTAAAGATGATATTTCATTTCACCTTCTATATAAAAGGGTAAGGATTTTCCTCCCAGATGAATGAATGTAATTAAAGTGAATATATTTTTTTAAAAAACTACATCAGCTTTCTATCTTTTCATTTGATGAAGCCTCCCTTTTAAATTAAAACAAATAGCAACTCTATCCATTTTAAGCAAGTTATCTCCCTATATTAATGCATGTGTTATGTTTCTCTTTGTAATTCTGAAAATGTCTCAATGAATCTTCCTTGTCAACTGGTTATTAAAAATAGAGCATGACTTCTTCCACCTCTTTGTTTTACTTTACATTGTTTTTGTTGTTGTTGTTTGTTTGTTTTTAAGATTTTATTTATTTGACAGAGAGAAACACAGCCAGAGAGGGAACACAAGCAGGGGGAGTGAGAGAGGGAGAAGCAGGCTTCCCGCCGAGCAGGGATCCTGATGTGGGACTCGATCCCAGGTCTCCGGGATCATGACCGAAACCGAAGGCAGTCGCTTAACCAACTGAGCCACCCAGGCGCCCCTTTACATTGTTTTTATAGTCAGACCAGATCAGAAGTAGAAAGAGTATACAGATAAGTAGGAAACAAGGATTGCAGAAACAAGAATAAGCATGTTTTTAAACTTACCAAGAACCTTAGCAATTAGTCATGTGCATTTCAAAGGAGGTGGAGGAATTAGTGATATGTACCAGGAGGAACATGATGGGGCTTGCTTAAGTGTGTCAGGGAAGAGAGGTACAGAACTTGAGGCGGGGTAAACAAGAGTTCATAGACTTGGGGGCACTTTCCCAAAATAGAGTTTAACAACTAGTGAAAACCCAGAAAATAGGACAAGTTCACTGCTAGTGTGGCCCTTAAGCCTGGAGAGAATAATTGTCCACATCAAACAAAGTGAGAATGACTGAGCTTCCCAGGGCGACAGTTCTAGAAAGGATCAAAATGGCTCAGAAAAGTGACTTTGCTGAAGGGATTATGTGAGACCACTCAATGGAGGATTATATTCTGTAAGAATCAGGAACACCACTGGTGAAAGGGGTTCTGGTACCATTTTGTACAGTAGAGACTTTCTTCTGTAGGCAAGGACTGATGATAAGAAAGAGGATCACAGAGTTTGACTTTAACAATAGAAAAGATAAAACACTGAAGCAATAGTGGGGGGGGGCGTTGTTTTTAACTTCCAGAAAACAAGGGACCATAATTATTAAAGTGACCTGCATGTCAGAAAGCTAAGCAAGGGTTTCCATCCACAGGAAGTTAAGGTGGTGATTAATAAAACATAGTGTCTTGGAAAGCAAAAGATTTGGGCAGAAAATGGATTTGAATGCAGGTAGCTCTTTCTTTTCTTTTTATAACGCTTCTCTTTATTTGTATATCTTCCTTTTTCTGTCCTTAGATGTATATTTATTCTCACAATATAAACCTTTTCAAGGGGCGCCTGAGTGGCTCAGTTGGTTAAGCGACTGCCTTCGGCTCAGGTCATGATCCTGGAGACCCGGGATCAAGCCCCACATCAGGCTCCCTGCTCTGTGGGAAGTCTGCTTCTCCCTCTCTCACTCCCCCTGCTTGTGCTCCCTCTCTCGCTGTGTTTCTCTCTGTCAAATGAATAAATAAAATCTGTAAAAAAAAAAAAAAACCTTTTCAAGACTATATTTGACAAATATGTGTATATATACACAGCCATATCAGTATTTTCCACCAAACTGAGAGAAGTCTATGATGTGAAACAAGATCACCATCATCTGTTTTTTCCTTTATAGATCCTAGCCTTCATTGTTTGGTGTTTAGCCCCACCATCTCTTGGCACTCGACCATTTCCACCTTTATTCATCCTCTCAGCTGATGTTTATTGAGGATATATTACATGCTAGTTTTACTGGAGACACAAAAGTGAACAGAACAAAATTTGTGCCCATTTGGCACTTACATTCTTGCATTCTTGGAAAGAGAGAGAAAGCATCACATGAAGCAGCAGGTAGTCATCGTTGCTCTGGAAAAATTAAAGTGAAGTAAGGGGGATGAGTTGCCGGGAGTGGGCAGGGTGGTGTAGTTTTGTTGTATTCTCCTCTCTTTCCTTTCTGTTAAACCATGGTTTTAAAAGGAACAATTTTTATCTCACTCTACAGTGATTGAAAAAGATTACTAAGGGAGAGTAGTATTTGTGATCTTCATTAATGGTAAAATAAGATTCTATCATTTTTTGGCACAGGAAACATTTGAAGAGATTAGACAAACAATCTAATTCTTCTTTGGGCCAGCGTGGAGTCCTCTGCTTATATTTACTCCCAAACCTTGCATCAGTATCTTGAATCTTTTCATATGAATTCTAAAGATGATAATAACAAAATGATTTAAACTTCTTTTTGATCCTTATACTGGAACACCCACTACAAAATCAAAGTTTTCTCCAAGTACATAGGTTTTAGTATTTCTATGAGATGCAAACATGCAGGTAAGTCAACCAGACATCCAAGCTCTAGTCTCCTGCTTTGAATTCTGTGAAGCATTTAAACTTTGCCAGGGTAAAGGGGCTCTCATTGCAGTAAAGGCTGATGTTCTAGGCTGTTTTGCTCAGATGGGAGCCACGTAGTATTTGCTGCCACTTTTGTGATAATAGTTAAGAATCTCATATACTGTTCAATTCTGTCATCACAGTAATAGCCTAGTTTAGGCAGAGCCATTGCCACACTGATATTCTAGTTCAGAGAAGAAATATATTGTCTCCAAAATAATAGGTATCATCAGTGGCCTTTCTTTCTTCCTCCCTTCAGGACCAGAGAGCATCTGGTCTGTTTTTCTCTTGCTAATTGGGCAATAGTGATTCTACCCTGAACAGATACCTGAGTCTTCATTGATATTTGCTGCTGTTCTGGAGAAGACATTTGGCAGCTATTTTAAAAAATTAGTGGGGTCATTTAGAAGACCTCATGTCCCACAGCATTTTGTTGGCATGCAGCCTTTTCCTGGTAGCTATGTAGAAGCACTAATATGACAGCATGCCTCATAACCTTTGTGCCCGGAGATTAATCAGCTTGGCTGGGCCTCACCCTATCATCTTTAAAGTGAGCCACACAGGAAAGAAATGGCAAAAACATATTGATCATAAGAATTACAGAACGTCCTGTTTTGGCAGGATGTCATATTGAGAGATATATTTCAAACTGTAACTTATTTCATTTTTATTTTGAAAACAAGATTGTAATGCCCAAAAGATGGTAGAAAAAAAGAAAGAACAGATGGTAAACACAAATTGGAATTAGATAAGTTATTTTGTTAATAGGAGAGAAAAATAATCTGTTGGAAAGCATTATTGTTAAATCACTGGGAGCGCAAGAGTGCCGAGGGAGCCAAGGTGCTTGAAAGACTTCTTTCAAACTGGGCCACATGCACATTGCTGCAGCCGTTTGCAGCCAAATCTATGCTAGGTGATGGGAAAGTGACAGAAAATAACCCTGGAGAAAACCCTTCCCTTACATACTAGCTGCTGGTAGCTGTGGCCAGATTGCTTATGCTCTAACTGAAAATCAATAAAACTCTCATTTATTTACTCCCATATAAGGGCTTGAAAACAAAAGAGGCCAAATTTGAGTGTCTAGGATAAGAAATCTGACTCTTTTTAAATAGCTTTGGACTTAAAGTAATCTGATTAGAGGCAAGAACAAGACTGGTGGTAAGCAAATAATAGAAAAGGAAAAAAAAAATAGCTTCCATGTTGTTTTTCTGATTGGTGTTGTACAGAGAGAGCAGATTTTCCACTGATAATATCTCTGCTATCATCCTTGTCTTGCATGATATGACCTACATCTCTCTGGTTATCCCAGGATGCTTGCCTCCTAAAAATATATTAATGTCATCAACAACAAAGGCAAGAACAAATGGGAGAAATAAAATTCTATCAACACAATCAGTATAGTGGGGACCACAAACCAGAACAGAGAATAGCATTCCTACTATTTACAAAGTCTTCCCCTTCTTTGTCTGATTGGGTTTGTCTCCTGCATATTAAACACCCCTGGAATCCTGTGATACTCTGCAAAGAGTTCAGCAGAAATCATTGATTACAGTGCCGTTTTTGTGTGAGCTACATTTTTCCCCCTGCATAAAGGCCTAAAAAGCCTCAGCTATGCATGGATCCTTTACACTGATTTTGATTTTTTTTAGTTTTCTCTGAGAAATTAAAATCTTGGAAAACATCTCTTCAAAATACAGTGGAATAGGGACACGATTAATAGATTCCCCATTTCTCTGAATTAAAATTCACTCTAAAGGATTTCAATAAGAAATTATAATACTAAATATTCAAAAAAGAACCAAAAATACTAGCAATGTAACAAAGAGTTGCTAGCATATATTTACCTCTTCTGAAGCCTGAACTGACAGTAAATAGCATAATGGCAAAAACAAGAACAACCTGGAAATATTCTGAGTCCTCCAACAATGTGTGGTATTCACTCCTTGACTACACAAGTACATCATTCTAGTGATGGTTCCCCCTTCCTTCCTTCTGCATGTTTTATTTTTCCTTCTCTACTGGTTTATTACCATCAGCAAATGTTTCCATTTCAAAGCCATTTCTGACTTGATCTTTGCTTCAAGCCTCTGCCCATCCCTCTGTTGGACATCTCATTGAGAGTATTAGCTATAGTTTCTGCCTATAATGCCTCCTCTATTTCTCATTAACCCTCTCTAATCAGACTTTCACCCCACGATAACACTATAACTTTTTGGTCGAGGTAACCAGTCAGCCTCCATGTTACTAAATCCAATGTCAGGGACGCCTGGGTGGCTCAGTTAGTTAAGCATCTGCCTGTACTCAGATCATGATCTTAGGGTCCTGAGGTGAGCAGGGAGTCTGCTTCTCAGTTTTCCTCTCCGTCTCCCCTTGCTTGTGCTCTCTCTCTCTCAAATAAGTAAATAAATACAAATCTAAAAAAAAATTCAATATCAAATCTCTGCCATAATCTTAATATGAAATTTAGGGAATATTCAGAAGCGGGTTCTGAGAGTCAAGAGGTAACTGTTCTTTGACCACTGTGAATGTTGTTCCCTGATCTTTAACCTTCATGAAAATTAATGAACTTCATGTTTTGTGAAGGCTATTGTGCCTTAAAGTTTGATTATCAATCAGAACCCAACACCACCATCACTATTTAATCACTGTAGATCATATAGGCTGGCATCATGAAAAGGAAGGATTGATTTTCAGACCTACAACTCAATATGGCAAGGGCACTTTGTGGTTAGGCAAGAACGTGGGAGGAAAAACGCTCAGATTTCAATACCAAGGCAGTTGCTGACCTACTCACAGCATGAAGCAGCAAAACTTCTATGGTAGAGGTTTGTTTGCTTGTTTGCTTATTATTTGTGAGTGAAAAGTTTTGACTCCTTTTGAGTTGGCAAAATAAATTCATAAGGAAAGGCTGATTGACAGGAGGACACAGAGAAGGGCTATAACTGGGTTAGAACTTAACTGATTTTTAGGGGTGCCTGGGGGGCTCAGAGGTTTAAGCCTCTACCTTCAGTTCAGGTCAGAATCTCAGGGTCCTGGGATTGAGTCCCACATCGGCCTCTCTGCTCAGTGAGGAGCCTGCTTCCCCCCTCTTTCTCTGCCTGCCTCTCTGCCGTTTTGTGATCTCTCTCTGCCAAATAAATAAAATCTTTTTTTAAAAGAACTTAACTGATTTTTAGTGTAAGTAGAATTGCTGAAAACAAGAAAAAACTCAATCATACTAGGTAAAACAATTGGAAAAAGTGTTATTATACAAGGAAGGTTCTGTTGGGAATTTGAGAACTACTGTAATCGGTTATGGTTTTATTCAGTTATGGTCATTAGTCACTAGCCATACTCCCAGAAATATGACACAGAAGAGAGGTAACAGCAGAAGTCTGTGAATATAGTTCAAAGGAGTGTGAAGCTTTGTTTGAAAGTATTAGCAACTTCCTGATAAATATTCATTCTCTTAAATTTGTTAATTAAATGATTGGAAAACTTACAATTTCATGGTAGATGTAATTGAACAGCATGGGCTGAGTCCCAGCAGAATTCAACACACAGAAAATCCTCCAGAATTTAGATGCAATTGAACTGACCAATTTGGAATGAATGAATTCATGAATTGAGAAAGTTTATGCTGAAAATTTTACCACCTGATTGTCTTACCTTCTTTGAAGAATGAAACACCCCCTGAAGCCCTTAAAATGTTACATATACAAGCAAGGTGAGCCTGGTTTTGTGATGACAAGCAGTCACCCAGCCAAAAGGATATGCCTCTGATCCAAACAACCATATACCTTGCATTACTTCTGCCTGGGCCACTTTATTTCAAAGATTTTATTTATTTATTTGAGAGAGGGAGAGAGTGAGTGAGAGAGAGCATGAGAAGGGAGAAGGTCAGAGGGAGAAGCAGACTCCCCGCAGAGCTGGGAGCCCGATTTGGGACTCGATCCCGGGACTCCAGGACCAAGACCTGAGCCGAAGGCAGCGGCTTAACCAACTGAGCCACCCAGGTGCCCCTGGACCACCTTATTTCAACTTCCTGTTCAGACAGTGATAAACCACATTGGGAACACCCTCTTGCCATCATATTTGCCATGTATTGCTTTGGTAATGAGAAGCTGTTCCAAAGAACAAAGAAGGCTAATAGAAAAATAAAAAGGTTAATGAGAGAAATGGGGAAAAAATGGTTTAGGGGAGTCCACTGTTCAGGTGGATGATGAAGAACAGGATGAGAATCAGAATGAAATCAGCAATGTAGTTCTTAAATACTGTGGACACGTAATCACCAGATCACAATGGTAATGAATCCCAGCTCGAGTAGCTGCCTCTCTTCAGAGGCACCATAAATCCTTCCCCATTACCCTAAGTTGGATCAATGTAAGTGTCATGGTGCTTAAGAAAAAAGGAGAGGGGAGCACCTGGGTGGCTCAATGCATTAGGCATGTGACTCTTAATTTTAGCTCCAGTCATAATCTCAGAGTCTTGGGATGGAGCTCCAAGTCAGACTCCACACACAGCTTGGAGTCTGTTTGGGATTCTCTCTCCCCCTCTCTTCCTGTTCCTCTCCCGACTCATGTGCTCTCTCTCTCTCTAAATAAATTAATAAAATCTCTAAAAAAAAAAAAATAGTGGGGAAATAAACAGAAATGGTGTCATACATTAATGTGGTTTTTCTTTTTTAAAAAATATTTTATTTATTTTACAGAGAGAAACACAGCTAGAGAGGGAACACAAGCAGAGGGACTGAGAGAGGGAGAAGCAGGCTTCCCGCTGAGCAGGGAGCCCGATGTAGGGCTCGATCCCGGGTCTCCAGGATCATGACCTGAGCCGAAGGCAGTTGCCCAACCAACTGAGCCACCCAGGCGCCCCAATATGGTTTTTCAATTGCTGGCCCGGGGTTGGATGTCAAGTAATGCTCTTCTTTGCTGCCTCTAATGGTCATGCCAAAAAGAAACCTTTTTTAAAACAGTTTTACTGAGATATAATTTATATTCTACATGATTTGCTCAAACCTCGCTTTGGAGTTAATGTTAAGCAGTACTGAATGTCAAGATTTCTGTCTTAATTCTATTTTGTATTATATAAACAAATGTGTCCCATTCACCTTCCATTTTGTTAATACATATTTTTACATCCTTTGATTTTAAAATTTTGAAAATATTTTGCCTTAACTATATGTATTATAGTCTATATGTGACAGGTTTTCAATTTCATTCCATTCTAATAGTCTCTTATTTCTCTTTATGTTTATTATTATTTTTAAAGATTTTACTTATTTGACAGAGAGAAACACAGCTACAGAGTGAAAACAAGGAGGGAAAGTGAGAGAGGGAGAAGCAGGCTTCCTGCTGAACAGGGAGCCTGATGTGGGGCTCAATCCCAGGACTCTGGGATCATGATCTGAGCCAAAGGCAGATGCTTTATGACTGAGCCATCCAGGCACCCCTAGTCTCTTCTTTTAAATAGATGATACATATTGCATGGAGCACTGGGTGTCGAGCATAAAGAATCTTGATCTTCAAGAATCCATTGAATCTTGGAACATTAAAAAAATAAAATAATGTAATAAAAAACTAAAAAAGTAAAATAATAGATGATTTTAATATGCTTATATTTTATATTTTTCTATGAAAATTTCTTTTATAATTATTTTTCAATGAAAACTGTAAATATCTCTTTCCAATTCCAAACTCTTCAGTTATTTTCTGATCCTTTAAACATAACCAGTAAATTGGCATTTTTTTTAAAGATTTTATTTATTTATTTGACAGAGAGAAATACAGCCAGAGAGGGAACACAAGCAGGGGGAGTGAGAGAGGTAGAAGCAGGCTTCCCACCGAGCAGGGAGCCCAATGTGGGGCTCGATCCCACGTCTCCAGGATCATGACCTGAGCCGAAGGCGGTTGCTTAACCAACTGAGCCACCCAGGAGCCCCTGGCATGTTTTATCTACCAACAGAAAACCACACATGGGCGCCTGGGTGCCTCAGTTGCTAATCATCTGTCTTAGCCTCCAGTCATGATGCAAGCAAGGTCTTGGGATGGAACCCCTCATCGGGCTCCTGGCTCAGCAGGAGGCCTGCTTCTCCCTCTCCCGCTCCCCCTGCTTATGTTCCCTCTCTTGCTACGTCTCTCTATCATAAATAAATAAAATATTTATTTTTAAAAAATATTTTATTTATTTGACAAAGAGAAACACAGCTAGAGAGGGAACACAAGTACAGGGAGTGAGAGAAGGAGAAGCAAGCTTCCCGCTGAGCAGGGAGCCCGATGTGGGGCTCAGTCTCGGGTCTCCGGGATCATGACCCGCAGTCGCTTAACCAGCTGAGCCACCCAGATGCCACCAATAAATAAAATCTTTAAAACACAGACACACACACACACACGCACGCACACGCACACACACACACATTCTTTTTATGATTGTCTTGAATTTTAGTTCCATTAAAAATATGAAGTTATTATGTAGCAAAAATGCACCACTTGCCAATAGTTCCTATTTTCTTTCTTTTTTCTTTTTCTTTTTTGTAATTTACCACCGTCTTTAAGACAAGAAAGATTGTTTTACGTTTGAATCAGTTGCATTTCAGTATTCACTTTTAATGAAACAAATAAAACATCTTGGAAATTAACAAATTGAGTAGCTTTCTTTTTCAGTGTATATGTTGAGGACAACTTTTCATCAAATTTTGGAAGTTAGAGAATTCATTTGTAGACAATACTGAGCTACACTGATGCTGTTGCTATTGATTGTATTGTGTCTGTTTTGAGTTTAGGTTTCCCCCTGCCCCCCCAGGTTTGGAGGCTCCTATTGAGATATTGTCAGGGGCAGAGATTTTTTTTTTCCTCAGCTGTGTCTTGTCTACTAACAAGCCCATCAAAGGTGTTCTTCATTTCTATCACAGGGTATTCTATCTCTAACATTTCTTATGGGTTCTCAGGATTTCCATTTCTCTGCTCACATGGACCATGTATTCTTCCATGCTAACTGCTCCATCCATTTTAACCCTTAGAATATTAATTACAATTGTTTTAAATTCCTGGTCTAATAATTCCAATATCCTCACCGTGTCTGTTTCTGATGCTTGCTCTGTCTCTTCAAATTGTGTTCTTTGCCCTTTTGGTATGCTATGTTTTTTTCTTGATAGCCACACGGTGAAATACTAGGTAAATGGAACAGCTATAAACAGACCTCTGGTGTTGCAGTGTGGGGCGTGAGAGGGGAAGCATTCTATAGTCTTATGATTAGGCCTCATATTTTAATCTTTTAGTTAATGTGTGCCTCTTCTGAACTATGAACTTCATAAGCTTTCTCAGTTTTTGTTTTTTTTCCCTTTCTCTTAGGTAGTACAGGATGGTTAGACTGGTCTAGACTTGCCTGTTTCCCTTCTTTCCTGTGGAAAATTAGACTGGCTGGGCTTGGTGATTTTTCCTTGAGCAGGTCAGCTGGATCTTGTAACACCCCAGCAGGTTAGACATAGCTTCCCTTGAAGTCAAGCTTTGCTAAGGAGGAAGCAGTTTGCTCTGGTTAGTTCTTTTTCTTTTCTTTCTTTTTCTTTGTTCTTTTTTTTTTTTTTTTTTTTTTTTTTTTTTTTTTTTTTTTTTTTTTTTTTTTTTTTTTTTTTTTTTTTTTTTTTTTTTTTTTTTTTTTTTTTTTTTTTTTTTTTTTTTTTTTTTTTTTTTTTTTTGCTTTCTATCATTGTTTTTATTACTGTGGAAAACTTCAAACATTCACCAAAGTAGAAGGAATAGTATAATAAGCTCCTAAATACTGAGCATTTCATCCTCAATAATTACCAACATTTGCCAATTTCAAATTTTCCCCTCCCCTGCCCAAAACACAAGTAAGGGAAGTTTTCTCCATTACCGATTTAGGGAACCTGGTCAATCTCTTGGAGGGAAATCTTGTGGGGGCCATTTTATGGCTTTTCTCCCCAGGAGTTTTTAACTCTAAGAGTTGTTTTTGTTGAGCCTCTAGGAATTCAGCAACTACACTTTGGGTTTTCCTACCCTAGTTCTCCTTCACTGATGGTTTCTGCTACAGTCTGCACTACAGTAAGTCATGACATATTCCTGTGTTCGTGTGTCCAGCGTCGCGTGGGGGGCAATTGGTTTGTTTGCCCTTTGTCCTCTCTTCTTGTAGAGATCCATGAAGAGTTGCTGATTTTTCCATCTGTTCAGCGTTTATTTGTTTGTTTGTTTGTTTGTTTATATTTGTTGTAGGAAGAATCTCCAAATTCCTTACATGTGGAACTGGGACTGGAAATTAGGGTTTTTTTTAATAGATTAAATTTTAGACTAGTTTGGGTTATAGAAAAATGAAACAGAAACTGCAAATTTGGTATGTATCCTCTTCCTCCACATATAGTTTCCTTAATTGTTTTCCATGTTAGTAATTTCGTGCATTAGTGTGATATGTTTGTTAAAATTAAATCATTACTGATATGCTATCATTTCCTAAGGTACATAGTTTATGTTAGAGTTTGCTCTTTGTTTGTATATTCTGGAAGTTTTGTTAAATGCATAGTATGGTGTATATATTTCATTACAATGTGCTACAGAATTATTTTCACTGCCCTGTAATTTCCTGTGCCTTATATATTTATCTTTCCCTCTTACCCCTAATCCCCAACAACCACTTACCTCTTTACCATCTTCATATATTTGTCTTTTCAGAATGTCATTTAGTTGCAGTGATACTGTATTTAGTCTTTTTGGGCACTTTGGTTTCTCCCTGTTTTTTCAAAACTTGATAGTTTGTTTCTTTTTGTTGCTGAATGATTTTCTCTTGTTAGGATGTGCCAACATATCTGTTCACCTACTGTATGACATTTTAGTTGCTTCCCGTATTTTACAATTATGAATGAAGTGATAAAGCCTTTATGTGCAGCTTTTTGTGTAAACATAAGTTTTCAACTCATTTGAGTAAATAGAAGAGTAACTGACAGATCATGTGATAAGACTGAGATGATGTTCATAACAAACTTCCAAACTGTGTTCTAAATGTAAGCAGTTACACCATTTTCTTTCCTGAAAGCAGTGACCGAGAGTTTCTGTTGTGCCACATTCTCATCAGTATTTGATTATGTCCGTGTTTTGGGTTTTAATCTTTCTAGATGCACAGTGGTAACTTGTTTTAATCTGCAATTCCCTAATGACATAAGATACTGTGCAGCTTCTCATGTGCTTTCATTTGCCGTTGATTTTCTTCTCTCTTCTCAACTTAAGTACCTTTTACGTACTTTTTTTTTTTTTACTATGTTAGCAAGGACTTTCAGTGCAGTGCTTAGTAAGAGTAGTGAGGGAAGATAGCCTTGCCTTGTTGATGATCTTAGGGGGAAAGTATCTGGTTTCTCAAAATTAAATAGGACATTAGTTTTAATTTAAATCAACTTGATTACTTTGCCCTTTATTTCTAGTTGAAGTTTTTGTTTTTTTAATCATTACCTTGCATTTTCAAACCTTGTTTATCAATACAATTTTTCATGTTTAACATATTGTGGATTATAATAATTAATTTTAAAAAATGCTGATACAGCCTTACACACTGAGAATCCATTCAGTGCTTGTTCATGGTGTGTGTGTATATATATATATATATATATATATATATATATATATATATATACATACAGGGATGGATTTCATTTAGTAATATTTTGTTGTAGGCTTTTATACCTGTTTTCATGAAACGTCTTGGTTTGTAGTTTTGGGATTTTTTTATGTTGCCATTCAGTTTTGTTATTTGAGTATTACTGACCTTACAGAATGAGTTAGGAAGTGTTTGCTAGCTATTTTTTGGGTAGATTGTAGAGAACTGGTATCATTATTACTGAAATGTGTATCAGAATTCACTAGTGAAACCACCTGCAAGAGGTAATTTCATTTTGGAAGGTTGCTAATCACTAAATTGGTAGTTTTAATAGAGATCTTTTCAGATAATACATCTTCTTGTGTGAGTTTCTTGAGATGATGCCTTTCAGGGAATGTTCTAGTTCATCAAGTTATCAAATTTGTGTGTATAGAGTTGTTAATAAAATTTTATTTACTAATGTTGCAGTGTTAGTGGGATCAATAGAGATGGGCACTCTTCAAATTTTGTTATTTGTAATTTGGGTCTTCTCTTGTAATTTTTTTTCCTTTGATAACCTGACTTGAGGCTTACAAATTTTACTGTTAAAAGAGACTGAAAAAGTAGTGGTCCATAGTTTGTTTGGCAAAATTAATAGTGTTAGCCTAGTTAAAGCAGGAGGTAGAAAATACACCTGGTGAAGTCGCTCTGGGAGAACAAGTTTGAGGCAGAATGTTAATACTGCAAGTTATATGTTACTTATTTCATCTTATTAATGACTATAAGAAGTTGAATTTAAAAAGGGGTTCAACTGTTGACAATCAGGGACTCACTGAAAGAAATAAAACAGATTTTTCTAGAACAATAAGCATGGAAAGTTGTGACTGTTTCTTTATAAAATCATAATAGGTTAGTTTGAGAAGGGCAATGAGTAATATTTTGCTATTTCAGTGCTGTTTTGGCCAAGGAGAACATAAAAGGAAATGTGCTTATAAAATTCACACATTAACTTAGTTCTTAGGGAATATTTTTGTATGGGCATCCCAGTTCAAATTTCCTACAAACTGGTCAAATTAACAGAGCCTGGAAAAATTGAACCAACTATCTGAGCTACAACTGTCCAGCAGACTTCACATAACATGAATTAAAAATAAATGTTATTTTTATATTTCATGGAGAATTTGATTGGTTTTTGCAGCAGAAAAGAAGTTGTGTAGTACAGGATGAGGGACAAGAAACCATTAAAACTATTATTTCTCTACAAGAATTCCAACCTTCCCAATATTTTATGTATATTGTGCATTTTTCATCATAAATAAAAAAATGCTATCACACTGGGGACATCTGATCCTCATAATGTTGTGAGTTAGACCAAATTTGTAGACTCAAAATTTTAGAGTCTATAAAACAGGTTTATAGAGGTAATTTTCTAGTTCCTCCTAAAGATGAGGAAAGACCTAGGTCTCTCTTTTTTTTTTTTTTTTAAGATTTTATTTATTTGACGAGAGAAACACAACCAGAGAGGGAACACAAGCAAGGGGAGTGAGAGAGGGAGAAGCAGGCTTCCTGCAGAGCAGGGAGCCCAATGTGGGACTCGATCCTGGGACTCTGGGATCATGACCTGAGCCGAAGGCAGTGGCCCAACCAACTGAGCCACCCAGGCGCCCCAAGACCTAGGTCTTTTAATAATACAGCTAATAGTTTTTATTACGCTAACTTATTTTGAAATGTATTATGCATTAACTGTGTTATTTTACCTGGTTTTTACTTATAATGGTCACCTAAATAGCAATACAAGAAATTAAAACATTTTTCAAAGAAATACAGATATTATTAACTTCATTGGTTTGAGAAGACCGTAAATCATTTGGAAACCAGACCATGTGTGGTCATAAAAAGCACATAGATTACCTTTATTTTTAGAAAATATCACTGCATCTGGCTTCCTGATTTGTATCTTAAGTGACATTTAAGATAGAAAGGAAGTACTTGTGTTTCCTTCTACTTTGTGCCATACATTCTGAGACTTGATTTTATTTTCACCTTCAAGATTTACATATCCGCTGATGTCCTTACATAGATTAAAATATTTTTGAGGAAAAAACTTTTTTTTCTTTTAACACATTCACCATGACTTTAAGAATAAATGGAAATGTTTAAAATTTTTAATTCGTTAAGTGACCAAATGAATGTAACTTTCACTTTTCTTGCCAAATTTTTGTTTAATTTTGTTAAAATGGTACTAATCTATGCAGAGGCTAAACTTCTATTTATTTCTGTGCATGAGAATTTTTCTTCTGATGAAGGAATACTAAATGAATAGCCCTTCTTGTGTTCTACATTGACTTTTTTGTAGATAGCCTGTTACTTTAATACATAGGTATCTGTCAGGAAAAAATAAAAACACAGTTCTGACATCAGAGTTCTTACATTATAAAATGCTTTTGGTAAAAGCTTGGTATGTGGATAGTTATTATTAATAAAAACTTTTAAAGGCAACTATAAATTCATTAATTCTCTGAAAAGGAAATAATGCCACTCTGCTTTATAGTCATGAAATTTAATTTCATGGTTATCCAAAAAGTTCAAAACTGTCAGTGAAAACTGTCTTCAGCCTATTAATGTCAAATTTTGGAAATGCACAAGCTATGCTTTGAATACAGATATTTCTGGTTAAGAATAACAAAATTAAGACTTAGTAGAATGTAAGAGATAATATATTGCCTGTTAGTTTAAAAAATGTTGATTCATACTTGAAACTTTTA
Organism: Spilogale gracilis; assembly: GCA_004023965.1. Lineage (NCBI taxonomy): Eukaryota > Metazoa > Chordata > Mammalia > Carnivora > Mephitidae > Spilogale > Spilogale gracilis. The sequence continues at coordinate 46,846 of PITA01013072.1, forward strand.
CATAAATCTTCTGTGCTGCGCTATTGCTACTTAAATCCAGTTACAAGTTATTATGCCACTGCTCCATTCTAAGCAGAGATAATTTATTACTATTCCCTATAATCCAAAAAGTTATAGTTCACCTGATGATGGTTGAGTAACCCCTGAGGATTTACTCCATGCAATCTCAAAATGATCACGCTTTCTCGGTAATGAGCATGCTTTCAACAGCAGAAGTAGATATCTATGTAGGTAATCAAGCAAATTTTACTCCAGATTGTTCTTCAGAAGGCATAATGGATTTATGTGTATATAAATGGGTTGTCACAGGAAAGGTTAACATTATTAACTACTAAAATACTCCACTGTGCTGAACAAATTGTTTTGATTTTGTGTTTCATTTTCTGTAATTGGCTACTACAACGTTTTTCAGAGGTTTTTTCCCCTTTTGTTTTTAAACAGTGATGTCCAAATCCGCCTTGTGTGTTGGCTTTTCTAGTTGGTCCATGTTTTTACCTTTGATCTTAAGAGTTTTGTTCTGTTCTCTTTACAATTTAGGGATGACTACTTTGTCCTTAAAATCCAATTTAATTAAATTCAAGACTCTTATATTGAGCTAGAACTGTGTTCAGCACTGAGGCCGAATAGGATAACCGTGTCCTATGAGTTTCCCTTAGGAGCAGACAAAAGAATATGAAAGGAGATATGGAAACAAATAATTATTATAACTTAAAGATATAACAGAGTTAGGAAAATATTTGCTTTATGTGACTGAGAGAGGGTAGTGCTACTAACTCTACATAACAATAACCATCTGATTGTCTTATATAAAGCTATAATCTGTAAATCTGTATAATATCCCCAAACTTAATTTCATTGTGAGTTAAATTGTTTCCTTATTTTCTCCAAGTATTACAGTTTTAAATACATCATTTAAGTTCTTGAACGATTCTTAGGAGTGTAGCATACTTTATTTAATAAATGGGTCAAGAACTATTTTTTTTAAGATTTTATTTATTTGACAGAGAGAAACACAGCCAGAGAGGGAACACAAGCAGAGGGAGTGAGAGAGGGAGAAGCAGGCTTCCCGCAGAGCAGGGAGACCTATGTGGGGCTCGATCCCGGATCTCCGGGATCATGACCTGAGCCGAAGGCAGTTGCTTAACCAACTGAGCCACCCAAGCGCCCCACAAGGACTATTTTTATGGCCCTCTTTGAAGCCAAGACTGTGAAATCACCTCTTCAATGATTCTGAAATTTCTGAGAAAGCATTACATGTGAATTAGAAACCCTACATATGTACCATAGTTTCCTGATAATAGAGAGGGCACATAGTAAATGGAGATCAGCTGCTACATTTAATATTGGAAAACCTCAGATAATACTGATACTGACAAGAGTGGGAGATATACGTGTGTGTATATTTTTCTATTTATATGGAAAACATGAGAATAAGAGCCTTAATTATTATTCCTTATGTGGTTTATTATGATTGTTATTTGGTCTTATATCTGACTTTCTTTTTTTTTAATGGTTATTTTCTTTTTTTTTTTTTTTAAGATTTTATTCATTTATTTGACAGAGAGAGAGATCACAAGTAGACAGAGAGGCAGGCAGGCAGAGAGAGGAGGAAGCAGGCTCCCTGCCAAGCAGAGAGCCTCATGTGGGCCTCAATCCCAGGACCTGGAGATCATGACCTGAGCCAAAGGCAGAGGCTTTAACCCTCTGAGCCACCCAGGAGCCCAATATCTGACTTTCAAAGTATCATTCTGGTTCCTATTTTCTTAGCTATTAAAATATTATTTTGAGATATAATTTGACTTTAGGACTGTTGACTTATTGAACTAGTTATATGGTTTGATACACTGTTTCATTTCACTGGTAGACTGAAACATGTCGTCTTGTTCCTGATCATGGGTAGGTGGTCGGTATTTCAGCATTAATTATGGTATCAGCTATCTATAGTTTTTTGTTTCAGTTTTGTTTTTGAGATTTAATTTATGACGTTGGGAAAATTTACTAGTATGCTTAATTCATTGAGCAGTTTTTATTTAAATATTTTATTTATTTATTTGACAGAGAGAAACACAGCGAGAGAGGGAACACAAGCAGGGGGAGTGAGAGAGGGAGAAGCAGGCTTCCCGTCTAGCAGGGAGCCCGATGTGGGACTCGATTCCGGGTCTCCGGAATCATGACCTGAGCCGAAGGCAATCGCTTAACCAACTGAGCCACCCAGGCGCCCCTCACTGAGCAATTTTATCAAGAATGCATGTTGTATTTTCTCAAGTGCGTTCACCACACCTTTTGCAGTTAGCATATAATCTCCTCTAATGGAATAAACTAAATATATAAAAGGGTTTTGGGTTTTTTTTGGTTTGTTTTTATGTTGGCAACTTTGACTGACTCAACTAGCTTCTTCAAGATTTTTTTTAAGTAATCTCAATACCCAGTGCAAGGTTTGAACTCACATCAAGAGTCACATGCTCCCCCACTGAACAAGCCAGGCATCCCTCAACTAATGTGGATTATATTATAGATTTGATCCCTTTTCCTTTTTCTTTATTGCATTTAATGCTATAAATCTAAGCAATGATTAGGTTGAGACAACTTTTAATAAGTTGTGCTTTCATCAATTATTTTTGAGTTGTTTTATTTTTAGACCTATGATCTTTGAGTTGTTTTATTTTTAGACCTATGATCTATCAGAAGTAGATTGTATTATCTTCAAGCATGTGGAGATTTTCTAGATGCATACTACTTAGTGACTTAGAATTGGATATTTCTATAGTAAGAACAAATTCTGTACAAATTCTCTTCTAACAAAAAATGATGTTTTGTGCCTCAGCATATGGCTTTTATTACTGAGTATTTCCAGTACATTTGAGAGAAATGTGTATTTTACCAATATTGGGTGTGATCTTATATAATATGAATTAAGTCAAAATGTTTGTGGGACATTTCTTCCAGTTTTCTATATATTTATTGATTTTATTTGTCTAATTAAAGACTAGAGGAAGGATATTAATGAGGCCAACTACTAATTTATGAAGTGGTTTTTTAGTTCTGTTTTTTTTGAGATTGTTACATTTACCATATATCTATTCTTCTCTTCAGAATTAGTTTTCTATATGGCATCCTTTCTCTTCAGTCTGAAGAAATTCTTTTAACAGACTACTTGGCAGATCTGGTGGAGATAAGTTCTTCCACATTTTGACTGAAATGTATGTATTCATTGATCCTTTATCTGCTCTTTTGGGTTCTCTTGAAAGCCCCCCAAAATCTTAATGCCTAATATGAGTTTTTTTTTATCATAGCGTTTTTTAAATTTCCATCTCTTTATTGAAAAGTATTATTTATTCCCTCATGTTGCTTACTTCTCTAAATTATTTAATACATTAATAATAATTACCTTAATCCATTTCTGATAATCCCAACAGCTGGAAATGTCCGGGTCTGATGGTGTTAATATGATATTAAGAAATGTGAAAACATATTACTATTTGATTAAATGTGAGATACCTTTTATACAAAAAACTGATATAAATTGTTTCCCATAAGAATGAGACTGTTTCATCTGCCAAGTAACTCACGTGGGTTTGAAGGATTGAGGGCCTGATGCACTGTTTAAGGTTCAGGTACCTATCAACTTTGTCTTGTTCTTCTATATATACCCTTACTCTATCAGGCCCCTTGCTGTCCCTTGGCAACAAGGGACTCTTACTTCTCCTGCCTCAACTCCAGGGACAGACAGTCATTTCCCATGTTTAAATTTCAGTTCTTTTCCTCTTCACAGCATTTAGGGAGGTTTATTCCTCCTTCAATCCACCATGGGTCTCAACTAGCAGGGAACTTGGTACTTTTTTGTATTCCCATGTTTCATATTCTCATGTCTATTTTCTAATGGCATAAAATAACTATGATTTTGAGTATTATTTGTCTTGAAATAATCACTGGGTCTTAAGTGGCATTCCTTAGTGATTCTTTACTAGCCTGGTACCATTTTAAAATGGCACCTGGAGCTGTGGTCTTAAATTAGTTGTACTTGAAACTATTATGAAAATCAGTATATCAGTAGTTGTGCTAAAATATCTACTGTGGGGGGTGACTGTGTCCCCAAAATTACAGTTTCTTTGAGAGAATTGTTGGAAATGGAAGAAGGAAAAAGGAAAAGACCATGTAACATGTATACTGAGAATGAAAGGTTTATGTTTCTAAGGAACCAGGCAATAAGGCTTCCCAACTGGTCAAACAGACACTAAAAAAATAGAGTAGATAAGTTTTGGTCCACTCCATATAAACATTTGTTCCTGGTCTAAGAGTAAAAATAAGAATCAATCATCTTCTAGGAGGTCAAGTGAGCAATTCCTATATCTTGCCAAATATGTATTACTCTAATTATTCTGATTATATCCTATGCAAACGAAAAAAGGGGCAATCACCAAAAAACAACAACAAACATATAGAGGACATGGGGGTATATCTTCCTGACCAATAAAAGGATCTGTCATTATGAAAAGAGGGATCCAGGCCATACTATAGAAAAGATAGCTGATTAATTATCAGAAGACAACTGACTTTGGTGAAATCCCACTGGTTTTTTGTTTTTTATTTTTTGGTTTTGGTTTTTACTTTTGTTTCCCTTGCCCCAGGAGACTTTCAGAATGGGAAGTTGCTATAGAAAATGTCAGAATTGACTAGCTGAGTTCTCCTGCAGTACTTCCATAGTTCTTCTATGGTTTTATGTCTCACTTTTAGGTCTTCAACCCATTTTGAATTTATTTTTGTGCATGGCATAAGAAAATGATCCAGTTTCATTCTTTTGCATGTTGTTACCAAGTACTTCATCAAAATAAAAACTTCTGCACAGTGTAGGTAACCACAACTAAAGGCAAATTACAGAATAGGATAAGATATTTGCAAGTGACATTTTTTTTCATTTTTCTTTTTCATTTTTTATTACATTATTTTTTTAGTGTTCCAAGATTCATTTTTTTATGCCACACCCCCAGTGCTCCATGCAATATGTGCCTTCAATACCCACCACCAGGCTTACCCATCCCCCTACATCTTCCTTTCCAAGACACTCAAGTCTGTTTCTGAGTTCAAAGTCTCTCATGTTTTCATCTCCCTCCCTGATTTACCCCACTTCCCATTTCCTTCCCTTCTCCTACTGTCCTCCATATTACTCCTTATGCTCCACAAGTAAGTGAAACCATATATTTGACTTTCTCTGCTTGGTTTATTTCTCACAGCATAATGTCCTCCAATCTGGTCCATGTTGCTATAAAAGTTGGGTATTCATCCTTTCTGATGGAGATGTAATATTCCATTGTATATATGGACCATATCTTCTTTATCTCTTCATCTGTTGATGGGCACCTTGGCTCTTTCCACAGTTTGGTGATTTGGCCATTGCTGCAATGAACATTGAGGTACATATGGCCCTTCTTTTCACTACATCTGTATCTTTGGGTAAATACCCAGTAGTACAATTGCAAGATCATATAGTAGCTCTATTTTTAATTTTTAAAGGAATCTCCACACTGTTTTCCAAAGTAGCTGCACCAACTTGCATTCCCACCAACAGTGTGAGAGGGTTCCCCTCCACAGCCTCTCCAACACTTGTTGTTTCCTGTCTTGTTAATTTTGGCCATTCTGACTGGTGTAAGGTGGTATCTCAATGTGGTTTTGATTTGAATTTCCCTGATAGCTAATAATGATGAATATTTTTTCGTGTGTCTGTTAGCCATTTGTATGCAAGTGACATATTTGATAAAGGCTTAGTATCCAAAATATATAAAGAACTGAACAAACTCAACCCCTCCCCAAAATGAATAATCAAATTAAAAAATGGGCAGAAGACATGAATAGCCCTTCTTCCAAAGAAGGCATACAAATGGCTAACAGGTACAAGAAAAGATACTCAACATCATTCATCATTAGGTATATACAAACCTACTATGGGGTATCAACTCAAACCTGTCAAGATGACTAAAATCAAGAACAGATGGAACAACCAGTGCTGGCAATAATGTGGAGAAAGGGAAACCCTTTTGCAATGTTGGTGGGAGTGTAAAATGGCGAAGCCGCTCTGAAAGACAGTATGGAGTTTGGTCAAAAAGTTAAAAATAGAGCTATCCTACAATTCAGCAATTGAGCTACTAAGTATTAACCCAAATAATCCAAAAATATCAATTCGAAGGGATACATGGAGCATTATCTACAATAGCCAAATTATGGAAACAGTTCGAGTGTCTGTCAACCGATGAATGGATGAATGTGGTGTGTGTGTGTGTGTGTGTGTGTGTGTGTGTGTGTGTGTGTAATTTTTTTTTTACGGCTGGGTATACACAGTGGGATATTACTCAGCTATAAAAAAGAATGAAATCTTGGTATTTGCAGCAACGTGGATGGAGCCAGAATACATAATGCTAAATGAAAGAAGCCAGTCAGAATAAAACAAATACCATATGATTTCTGATATATGTAGAATTTAAAAAAACAAGTGAGCAAAAGAAAAAGAGAGAGACCAAGAAACAGACTCTTAACTACAGAGAAAAACGGGATGAGTGGAGGTGGGTGAAATAGGTGATGGGAATTAAGGAGGGCACTTGTTATGATAAGCACAGGGTATCTTAGGGAAGTGTTGAATCCCTATATTGTACACCTGAAACTAATATTACATTGTTAACTAACTGGAATTTAAATAAAAACTTAAATCTATTTTTAAGTTACTTATTTAAAGTTCATATTAGAACACAAATTCATGCAATTCAAACAAAAACTCATAAGGAAAGAACAGATAGAGTGAAAGAATGTAAGATAAAAAGGAAGTGAGGGAATAAAGCAAAATTGATTGAGTAATAAAATGACTGTACTAACGTAGTTGTTGGAAATAGGAGACTGAATTTTAGCTTTAAAAAACTAAATCAAAAAGACATTAATCATTGAAAATAATGAGAAAAAAATTGATTGTCAAGGTGGTAATGAAATATTTTCAGAATGAGAGTTTTTGAGTAATAGATGATAGGACAATAGGAACAGACAAATGTGAATCATAATTTGAGATTAATGTAGGGTTTTAAGACCGTTTTCGATTTTTTTGGTAATAAGTCTTACTTAATTTTAGAACATTTTTAACAACCAACAGAAAGAATAAAGTAAGAATTATTCTTCCTATCATGCAGAAATAATCTTTTTTAAAAAAATTTTATTTATTTGAGAGAGAGAAACACAGCTAGAGAGGGAACACAAGCAGGGGGAGTGAGAGAGGGAGAAGCAGGCTTCCCGCTGAGCAACGAGCCCAATGCAGGGCTTGATCCCATGACTCTGGGATCATGACCTGAGCTGAAGGCAGCTGCTTAACTAACTGAGCCACCCAGGTGCCCCATAATCATGGTTTTTAAATACAAATTTCTACAAAATTGTCACCATATCAAAATTATATTTCCAAATAGAAATTACTCTAGTTTTATAATCTACATACTAGATTATTTTGTTAACTCCTCAGAACCTAAAACAATAGCTTCTATATATAGCTGTTACTAAACATTTATAAACAAAAGTTTTTGTTTAAAGCACTATCATTTATTTTTTAAAAAAGGAAAACACATCATCTGTAATCATGCTGCAACTATACTCAATGCTAATTTCTGATCTGTATCTTCCCAGACTTTTGTGTATCATAAATGTATATGTATATTTAGAATGATATTATATCTATGCTAAAATACATATTTAATATGATTTGAATGTATTCCTCAATCCTTCTTAGCACATTTCAGAGGTTCTCAAAGCCCAAGCTGAGTTTAAAGAGGGGATGTTTAGCTCCATACTGTGGTGGAGTCCTAGCATTTGAGGAGCTAAACAGAAACCATTGAATCAACTTACCCATTTTCTTCTGACTTTGTGCATGCTTGAAAATGAAATCTGTTGTTTCATAATGTCAAACCTTTTTTTTCCCATAAGGGAAAACATGAACATAAGTGTCTTCCAACAACTCTGAGTTACATATAATTTATTTCTTTGAAAAATGCTTTACTTTCTATTTAGCCCTTCTGGTGTCATAAGAAAACTCATTTTTTTGGATAACAATATTTACCTTGCATATTTTAGAGAAATGTAGAAGAATATGATAAAATTCCCTATTTGAAACATATATTAAAATGCAATTCATTTTAAAATAATGATTATCAGTTCCAAGAAAGAAGCTTTCTAAGACTGTCCATAATTTATGGCATGCTCAGCTTCATTGGGCACAGACTTATTTTACTGCTCTCCTAGTGAAATGATCTGTGTAGCATTCATAAAATGTTATACTAAATATTCTTTATGCTAAAAAATTATTCTTAAGCCCCCAATCCATATAATACATATATATTACACCGCCCGATTTGATCTAATAGGGATCATAGCATTACGATCCAACCCAATGTGCCTCTCTGACAGGTGCACTATAAATCGCATTACAATCTGAGGCCAGTCGACATATTAAATCTTTGATTTACCTATCTACATTTTATAGTTAGAGGATTCGTATCTTACCTTTGCTTAAATAAAATAGCTGTACTCATGGTAGTAAAATATGTTTGTTATTTAAGTGTAAATCAAAATGAAGTGGTAATCATTTCAGCTCTTTTCTCGCCACATTGTCTCAGGGTGATGTAAATGCATTGCATGAAGTACTAGAATGCATTTATATGTAATTTATCTCAATGTGGATTTGTTTAATCACAGGTGCCTAAACTGATTAATGCATGCAGTAGAACACAGTCAACATCAACATGTATAATTTTTGTGCAACTCTACAATAAGATAGTGAATGAAAAGATTGAGTTGGGAAAGTATCAAGTTCCATTAATAAAGATTTTGAGAACGCACAAAACAATACATATTTTAATGAAGAAACATGTAAAAGTATAAACTTCTTGAATGAGAATTATAAAGACCAATTTCAATATAGTTGACAGCTGAATTTGGAAAGAAGTATGTAACATGTATTTATAAAACATAAAAAGGTGAAATAGGTCTTCTAGGGTTCTCATGGAGAAAGAAGTAATGTCCTGGGATTTCAAATTTAAATCTAGTTTAATAGTAGGTAGTAACTTAAAACTTATCTGTGTTAACAAAGAATGATTTGGGCTATTTTCTGAGTATATGCAGCATCCCAAGTTTTGTTAAAAAATGTAGCAGGGCACACAGTATTTTATCTAAATTAATGAAAAAATTTGTATATCAGAGAAGTGACATTGATTTTTTTTTCATAAAGTATTACCCAGAGAAATTCTATTATATATTTTCTACCCATCTTTGTAGCATATATTTTTGGTAGAAATATTCCTAGTAACCTAGACTTTTGTCTATTTAGCCCAGATTGTGACATTTATAAAAATTACAATTGCTAACTTTTTTTGAAATTATCTGCATGTAGCAGCATTTAGACTTTTACTTTTAAACACAAATCTGGTTGAACTCAAGACCATTTATCCTGACTTTTAAAGCTAGTATGGCGGGGTGGCTCAGTTGGTTAAGCGACTGCCTTCAGCTCAGGTCATGAACCGGGAGTCCTGTGGTCCAGCCCCTCATTACATCGGGCTCCCTGCTCAGTGGGGAGTCTACTTATCATTATCCTTCTCCCTCGGTATGCTTGCTCACTCCCTCTCTGCCTCTCAAATACATAATGGGGCTTAAAAACAAAGCAAACAAAAAAAACAAAAACAACAACAACAAAAAAAAAACAAGCCAAACTTTCTGTGAGGCAGTCTCATGATACCTAAAAACACAAGGAGGTAAATCTCAGGTTGGGAAAACCTGAAAGCTAGTTCTTAGACTTTTAGTGTTGTTACTTCATGCCTGGATAATGTGTGTGTGATGCATATTTAAAGCATCGCAAAATACCTCCTGTTAAATAATACATATGTACATATTGTATGTACATAATATACCTTATATGTAAATATCATGGTTAACTTAACTGGGAGATAAAAAATGAGAGGGCTCCTATATGTAAAATACTTGTTGATTAACAGGCCATATATTTGAAATTTCAGAAGTAAAATATTTTTCATTTGGGTTAAAGTACATTTTCCAAAACCTTTGTCAAAGCCTATTTACTTTGTTACCCAGGCCCCCCCAACATAGTAATATATTAATAAAAAAATTAAAATTACCATAGATTAATTTAATCTAGTTTTATTTAGCAGGTGCTTGATGGGTGAGTGGTATACCGTATAAGAAACAGTATCTAAGGGACGCCTGGGTGGCTCAGTTGGTTGAGCGACTACCTTCGGCTCAGGTCATGATCCCGGAGACCCAGGATCGAGCCCCACATCGGGCTGCCTGCTCGACGGGAAGCCTGCTTCTCCCTCTCTCACTCCCCTTGCTTGTGTTCCCTCTCTCACTGTGTTTCTCTCTGTCAAATAAATAAAAAAAAATCTTTAAAAAAAAAAAAGAAAAAGAAACAGTATCTAATAAATATGCCAAGTTCATAGTCACAGAATGTTTTACTGGTAAGAAAAAAAGAATTGCTCAAACTCAACACCCAAAAAGAAGATGAACACATCAAAAAATGGGCAAGAGACATGAAGAGGCACTTCTCCGAAGAAGATATACAAACAGCTAACAGACACATGAAAAACTGTTCAGCGTCACTAGCTATCAGGGAAATTCAAATCAAAACCACACTGAGATACCACCTTACACCAGTCAGAATGGCCAAAATTAACAGGACAGAAAACAACAAGTGTTGGAAAGGCTGCAGAGAAAGGGGAACCCTCTTACACTGTTGGTGGGAATGTAAACTGGTGCAGCCACTTTGGAAAATAGTGTGGAGATTCCTTAAAAAATTAAAGATAGAGCTACCCTATGACCCTGCAATTGCACTACTGGGCATTTACCCCAACGATACGGGTGTAGGGAAAAGAAGGGCCATATGCACCCCAATGTTCATCGCAGCAATGGCCACAATCGCCAAACGGTGGAAAGAGCCAAGATGCCATCAACAGATGAATGGATAAAGAAGATGTGGTACATATATACAATGGAATACTATGCCTCCATCAGAAAGGACAAATATCCGACTTTTTTTTTTTAAGATTTTTTTTCCTTTTTTTTTTTTTTATTGTTACTAAATTTTTTTTCCATTGTTCCAAGATTCATTCCCCATTCCCAACACCCAGTGCTCCACGCTCTAGGTGTTCCCAGTATCCACCACCAGGCTCTCCCATCCCCCCACCCCCCTCCCTCCAAGTCGCTCAGTTTGTTTCTGTGTCCAAAGTCTCTGTTGTTTCGTCTCCCTCCCTGGATTACCCTAGTTCCCATTTACTTTCCTTCTCCCACTGTTCTCCAGGTTACCCCTCATGCACCGCAAGTAAGTAAAACCATGTGATACTTGACCTTCTCTTCCTGGCTTATTTCACTCAGCATAATCTCCTCCAGTCCAGTCCATGTTGCTACAAAAGTTGGATATCCGTCCTTTCTGATGCAGGCGTAGTATTCCATGTATATATGTACCACATCTTCACACGCACAAGGGCACCCACACGCTCGGGGGAGCCCACACGCTCGGGGGCGCCCACACTCTCGGGGACGCCCACACGCTCGGGGATGCCCACACGTAGGGGGGCGCCCACACGCTTGGGGGAACCCACATGCTCGGGGACACCCACATGTCGGGGACGCCCACATGCACGGGGACGCCCACACGCACGGGGGCGCCCACACGCTCGGGGGAGCCCACACGCACGGGGGTGCCCACACGCTCGGGGGCGCCCACACGCACGGGGGAGCCCACACGCCCAGGGACGCCCACACGCCCGGGGACGCCCACATGCCCGGGGACGCCCACACGCTCAGGGGGACGCTCACGTTCGGGGGAGCCCACACGCTCGGGGGAGCACACACACGGGGGCGCCCACACGCACGGGGGCGCCCACACGCGGGGGAGCCCACACGCTCGGGGGCGCCCACACGCTTGGGGGATCCCACACACTTGGGGGCACCCACACGCTTGGGGGCACCCACCCCAGAATTCATGCTTTCAATTATATTTTAATTATTCTTTGCCTGTTGATGCAAAGTAAAACATTCTTTCTTTCTGGAACTAAGACTGCTAACGGAAGCCAGCCGACAGCAGCAGGAACTGTTCTGTGCGTGAAGTGCAGTTGCAGAGAGCTGTATAGCGAAGGTATTGTGGAACTCTTTGCGCTCCTCCTGGCAGAGTGGCTTCTATTTCTGGTGAACAACCTGGTCTGGAGGCGCTCTCCTGGCTCCCAGCCTCT
>PITA01013073.1:0-31759 GCA_004023965.1 Spilogale gracilis
CCTGTGTCGGGCTCTGCACTGAGCGTGGGGTCTGCTTCAGAGTCTCTCTCCCTCTCTCTGCCCCTCTCCAGTTTGAACTCTCTCTCTCAAAATAAAATAAAAAAATAAATCTTTTTTTTTTTTAAGATTCCATTTATTTATTTGACGGAGAGAAAGATCACAAGTAGGCAGAGAGGCAGGCAGAGAGAGAGGAGGAAGCAGGCTCCCTGCTGAGCAGAGAGCCAGATGCAGGCCTCGATCCCAGGACCCTGAGATCATGACCTGACCTGAAGGCAGAGGCTTTAACCCACTGAACCACCCAGGCACCCTAAAAAAATAAATCTTTAAAAAAAGCATAATAAGATATCACCTCCCATTTGTCAAAATGTCTAGAATCAAAAAGACAGGAGAAAACAAGCATTGATGAGGATGTAGAGAAAAAGGAACCCTCCTGCATTATTGATGGGAGGCAAATTGGTGTAGCCACTGTGAAAAACAGTATAGTGGTTCAGTTGGTTGAATGTCTGCCTTCACCTTGGGTCATGATCCCGAAGTCCTGGGATCGAGTCCCCCATCAGGCTCTCTGCTGGGTGTGTGTGTGGGAGGATGTTTGCTTCTCCCTCTCATTCTCCTTCTGTGCTCTCTTTCGCTCTCTCTCAAATGAATAAATAAAATCTTAAAAAAAAAAAGAAAAATAGTATGCGGTTTCCTTAAAAAAATAAGAAATAGAATTACCATATGATCCAGTAATTTCGCTACTGGGTATTTACTCAGAGAAAATGAAAATACTTATTCAAAAAGATATATGCACGGCTATGTTTACTGCAGCATTCACAACAGCCAAGATATGGAAGCAACCCAAATGTCCATCAGTAGATGAATAGATAAAGATGTGGTGTATATACACAGTGGAATATTACTCAGCAATTAAAAAAGAATGAAATTTTGCCATTTGCAACAATATGGATGGGCCTAAAGGGTACTATGTTAAATGAAATAGGTCAGACAGAGAAAGACAGATATCATATGATTTCACTCACATGTGGAATTTATGAAACCAACCAAACAAAGAAAAAAGAGACAAACAAAAATCAGACATTTAAATACAGAGAACAAACTGATAGTTGCCAGAGGGGAGTGGATAGGGGCATGGATGAAATAGGTGATGGGCATAAAGAGCACACTTATTGTAATGAACACTGTGTAATGCATAGAATTGCTGAATCATTGTGTTGCACACCTGAAACTAATATAACATGGTACGTCAATTACACTTCAACAAAAAAGATAATTGGTTTCTACAAGTCAATCAAAATAGAAGCACCTTTAATTTTAAGGTGTTTTATAATGCAATCTATAAATTCTCTCTGGATGTAGGCAAAGATATACCAATCCATTTGTTTACAAATTATCTATACCTTTTATTTATTAGGGTTCTCCAGAGAAACAAAACAATGGGATGTGTACATATATAGAGAGACTTATTATAAGGAATTGACTTACACTATAATGGAGGCTGGCAAGTCCAAATCTTCAGTGTGGGCCAGAAGGCTTGAGATCCAGGAGAATGGATGGTGCAGATAAAGTCCAAAGAGAATCTGCTGGTGAATTCCTTCTTGCTCAGGGAGGCTGGTCTTTTGTTCTGTTCTTCAACTGAGTGGATGAGCTCTACCCACATTTTAGAGGGTAATCCAGATTTAAATGTTAATTTCATCCCCAAACACCCTGTAAATTGACATAAAATCAACCATCACATACACATACACTGAAAATATCTTATCAAACTATCAGGAAAGCTAGATAACTGTTAGAAGAGTTTTTGTGCCATGAGCTCCCTCATACATTGACATTGCTCATTTGCATGTATTTCTATTGAACTTCCCTATTTCTTCTGGTAGAGAATGAAAGGAGAAAGAGCCTTGTACTCAGAACCTTTACAGGTTTTTGGGATGTCATGAAGCTCTGACAAGTCAAAAGCAATCATTCCTGCTTCCATCTGTATTCCCAAAACACACATTCAGTATATTTATACAGTTGCTATCAATTAGAGTATTTTTTTAAAAGATTTTATTTATTTATTTGACAGAGAGAGAACGAGAGAGCAGAAGCAGGCAGAGCAGCAGGCAGAGGGAGAGGAGCAGGGGGCCTGATTTAGGGCTCAACTGTAGGACTCTGGGATCATGATGTGAGCCAAAGGCAGATGCTTAACTGACTGAGCCACCCAGGTGCCCTCAATTAGAGATTTTTGTTTTTTAAATCATGAAAAAACAGTTTCAATTTTTTCTTTTTTCTTTGTGTACATTTCCCTCCCCTTTAATAGAAAATATGCCTGTTTGAATTAGATATAAACTATGGTGTTCACAAGTGACAAAAAAAAATTGTGGCTAATTAATCTTCAATAATTAACAACCAGATTTTTTTTTAAAAAAAAGCTATCTGATGGGACTTCTGGGATGCTGGTGTGAGCGGCCAAAACAATTTGGAAAAAATAAAAGAAGAAAATCAGAGGATTCACACATCCCAATTTCAGAACTTACTACAAAGCAATGACAGTGTGGTTATGGCATAAAGGAAAACATACAGATCAATAAAGTGAGAGTCCAGGAACAAATACTTGTACTTAAATTTATTTGATTTTCTACAAAGGTACCAAGATAATTCAATGGGGGAAAGAATAGGCTTTTCAGTAAATGGTGCTGGAACAACTAGATATCCACATGCAAAAGAATGAAGTTGGACTCTTCTCACATCATATACAAAAATCACTTCAAAATGGTCATAGACTAAAATGTAAGGGCTAAAACTATCACATTCTTAGAAACGTAAGAAATTGATCTTCATTACTTTAGATTAGGCAAAGCCTTCTTAAATGTGACATCAAAAGCACAAGTGAAAAAGAAAAAAAATAAATTAGATTTCATCAAAAGTAAAACTTTTTGCTTTTCAAAGGGCACCATCAAGAAAGTGAAAAGAAAATCCAGAGAATGGGAGAAACTACTTGCTAATCATATGTTTGATCAACACCAGTAGCCATCAGAGAAATGCCAAATACACAAGATACCACTGCATAGCACTAGGATTGTCAAAAAGATAGTAATAAGTATTGAGGAGGATAGGCAGAAATTGGAACCCGCATCCACTGAAGATGGAAATATAAATGGTGCAGTCATTTTAGAAAACAATTTGGCAATTCCTCAAAAAAGTTAAACATAGAGTTTCCATATGACCCAGCAATTCTACTCCTTGGCATATTCCCAAGAGAAATGAAAACACGTCTACACAAAAACTTGCATATAAATGTTCATAGCATCGTTATTCATAATAGCCCCAAAGTGGAAACAACCCAAATACTCATCGACTGATGAATGACTAAACAAAATGTGGTATATCCATACAACAGAATACCATTTGGTTATAAAAAGAAATAAAGTACTAATATGTGTTACAATATGGATGAACTCTGAAAACATTATGTTAAGTGAAAGAAGCCAGTCACATACCACATATTGCATGATTCCATTTATATGAAATGTCCAGATTAGAGAAATCTATATATAGAGAAAGTAGATTAGCAGTTGCCTAGGACTGGGATGGGGGCTGGGGGTACAGCTGTTGTGGGGGAAAAGGAGTGACTGCTAATGAGCATGGGGTTTCTTTCTTCGGTGATAAACATGTTCTAAAAGTGTGGGGATGGCTACACAGCTCTGGCTATACTAAAACCTACTCTATTTTATACTTTAAATGAATGAAGTTCATGGTATGTGAATTACCTTTCAATAAAGCTACTTAAAAAGATTTCCACAAATACATGGGATGTCTGGGTGGCTCAGTGAGTGAAGTGTCCAACTCTGGATCCTAGCTCAGGCCTTGATCTCAGGGCTGTGAGTTCAAGCCCTGCACTCTGGGAGTGCAGCCTGCTTTAAAAAAAATTTTTTTTTAAATTTCCACAAATACAAAAGAAATATACTTATTAACAGACTGCTTA
This sequence comes from Spilogale gracilis, assembly GCA_004023965.1. Lineage (NCBI taxonomy): Eukaryota > Metazoa > Chordata > Mammalia > Carnivora > Mephitidae > Spilogale > Spilogale gracilis. The sequence goes on from PITA01013073.1 coordinate 3,965, forward strand.
GAAAAATATTTCCTTCCTTTGCAAGGATGGGCAAGGCTTTTTTCATTTATGGATGCTCAGAGAACTGACAAAACTAAATATGGAGCATAAGACAAAGAACACAAAGGATTCTTTCAGTAGTCAAAAATACAATAGATTAAGTTTTGGATATGGCATAACTGAATTTTCAACTTTATAGTTGAGGGTGGCAAGCACTTCATTAAAGCTTTGTCTTGGGTCACCTGGGCAGCTCAGTGGTTGAGCCTCTGCCTTCAGCTCAGGTCATGATCCCGGAGCACCGGGATCGAGCCCCGCATCGGGCTGCCTGCTTGACGGGAGGCCTGCTTCTCCCTCTCTCACTCCCGCTGCTTGTGTTCCCTCTCTGGCTGTGTTTCTGTCTGTCAAATAAAAATAAAAAATCTTAAATAAATAAATAAATAAAGCTTCGTCTTGTGATCTCAAACCGGCGTACATACGTTTCCCAAATAGAATCTTCAAGAAAAACAGGAACAAAAAAAAGACAAAGAGACACCAGGCTCCCAGTCATTTGCCACTTGAGAGAGATCAGATAATCAAGGCCTAACCACCAATGGAAAACAACAACAACAACAACAACAACAAAACCAGCTATGTGGATCCAGAATTGTTCAGAAACTGGGTTTAGCATGCAAGAGTCACAAATCTTAACGGCCACCCAAAGAGGCCCACCAGTGGGGATGAGGGAAGACAATTCAGAATTAATTCAAAGTGTTCAGAGGAGTTGCCACATACAGGCTCCAGTCGGGGAATGAAGGTGGGCTGATCTCGATGGAGATTCCAGAAGTAACTATCAAGGCATAATTCGGAGACATTTCTCAAGCAGATATTTAGCCACCTACGCGGGAGACCAATCAAGCCCAGACCATAGTAGAACAAAGGGCAGGGCAGGGTGTATCAAGGTAAACACCACGCAGGAAGTGACATCATGGGACTTCCCTTTGGCCGTTTGGCAAGCTTACTGCTGGAAAACTACCAGGGAGAGCTGTCTGCATCATGGGAGCAGAAGGGAATTTCAGTGATTTACAGAGTTTTAGAGATGCCTTGTCATTTTAGCTATGGTGTGCTCTCCTTTGTTAATGGCCATTGGTAACCTTCCCTGGGCATATCCACGGGAGCCAGGACTGAATTGAGAAGCTTGTAAGTTGTAACTGCTTGCTTCAGCATTGCTTGGCCACCCCCTCCCCTGTTCATGTCCTTGAAACTCTGGGAGGCCCCCAGATACTGCAAAAAGGAAGTGGTCCTAGACTTGTTTGTGCCAGCCTATAAAAAGCTGAAAAATTTGCTTTTCAGGGTCTCTGAGCATGACCGGTAATGTCCGCATGGAGGCCCAGGTTCGAACCTGACAATAAACGACCCTTGCCGCTTGGCTTTGACTCTGGTCTCTGGTGGTCTTTTTCGGGGGGTCTCACGACTTGGGCACAACATAATCTCTCAATTTTTTTTTAGATTTATTTTATGTGACAGAGAGATAGAGATAGATAGAGAGAGAGAAAACAAACAGGGGGAACAGTAGGGGGAGAGGGAGAAACAGGCTTCCTGCTGAGCTGGAAGCCTGACACAGGGCTCAATCCCAGACCCTGAGAGCATAAGATGAAGGCAGACCCTGGTAACCAACTGAGCCACCCAAGTTCCCTACCATGAATCCAGTTGTCCAAGCTAAAAGCCTAGCACCCCAATTTTCTGTTTCACTCCCTCTAATGTGGGAAACAAAGGCAGAAGGAAACGTCCTTATAACCTGCAGCCCATTGACAAATACTTGACGCAGGCAGAGCATAACAGAGAGCGCCTGAGCATGAGAGGGGAGAAGGTCAGAGGGAGAAGCAGACCCCCCAGTGGAGCCGGGAGCCCGATGTGGGACTCGATGCCTGGGACTCGATGCCGTAATTCTGGGATCATGACCTGAGCTGAAGCCAGTGGCTTAACCAACTGAGCCACCCACGGGCCCAGCTCCTGACAGTCTAAATGCTACTAGAAGGGAAAACAACCTTAGCTTGACAATAGAAAGCCCAGCAGGATCCCACCAGTCTTCTTTAAGCATATCAAAGTCCTTTTGAAAACCTCCCTTTTTCCTTACCTCCCCAACTCCAAGTATATAATTAGCCATTCCTCACAACCCCAGGGCTGCCCTTTCTGCCCACATCCTGTCCCTGTGCTTTAATAAAACCACCTCTTTGCACTAAAAAGTTCTCAAGAATTCTTTCTTGGCCATGGGCTCTGGACCTCACCAATATTCCAAAACTTTATCATCTTCCCAAGTCTCACAAATTCTGCTTCCTTAATACCTCTCAAACCCATTCTCCTTTTCTACTTTCATCGTTTGTCCTTGTTCAGGTCCTTACAATCCTCAGTCTTTCTCTCTCTCTGTTTAAAAGATTGTGTTTACTTGAGAGAGAAACAGAGTAAGAGAGAGAGAGAAAAAGCATGAGCGGGGGGACAGACAATGGGAGAAGCAGACTCCGTTTGGCAGGGAGCCCGAAGCGGGGCTTGATCCCAGGATTCCAGGATCATTACCTGAACCGAAGGCAGACGCCCAAATGACTGAGCCACCCAGGCGCCCCACAGTCTGCAATCTCTTAACTGGGCATCCCATCCATCTGCCACACAGATACTAAAATTATAATAGAACACAGATGTTTGACATTTCTCTGCTTAGCAGCCTGCCTAGACTCCATGTTGCCAGTAGAATGAAATTCAAATACCTTATAAAAATGGCAAACATGGGACGCCTGGGTGGCTCAGTTAAGCGTCTGCCTTGGGCTCAGGCCATGATCCCAGGGTCATTAGGCTCCCTGTTCTTCAGGGAAGCCTGCTTTTCCCTCTGCCTGCCACTTCCTCTGTTTGTGCTCTCTGACAAATAAACAAAAATCTCAAAAAAAAAAAAAAAAAGGCAAACAAGGCCCTTCACAGTGTGGCCCCCATGGACATGGGCAGCTCCCTCCCCACCAGCCCTCGTCTGCTGTTCCAGGATGCGGTCACCTGAGCTACACCACATTCCAAAACCTCTCCCTCCACCTGGACATCTTACTCCTTTTGTGCAGGGAAAACCTCTTCCACTCCTTCTTCAGTTAAGTCTTCCAGTGAGACCTTATTTGCCTATCAAAGCATGTCACTTCCTTATTTGTGTTCCCAAGCTTTGTACTTACTTCCATTCCTTTACTTAGCTCTTACTACATTGTCTTTAATTACTTGGCTGCTTTTCTCACACCCTGAGGCTTAGTGGCCAAGCAGTCCTCTGGTCTTTGTGTCCTCCAGCACTTATCTTCTGCTTTGGCAAGAAAAAAACCTCTCAGTAAGTCCTGGGAGAATGAACGTGTCATCTGTCACAGAGACACAGATCAGCTGGTGTTTTTGCAAGCCTGCACTAGAGCTTACATTCTGATGGAGATTAAGAGAAGTAAATACGAATACCACAAACCCTACAGCAATCCAGAAGCCATAGGAGAATCATAAACCAAATCTTAGAGGGTCAGGTGGTGGAAATGATTCTCAGAGACACTTCTGAAGATTTCTCATTAGATCTTGGGCCCAGCTGATGGTGGAGGGGATGGCAAAGAGGCGATTTACAAATTTGGTGCTAGGACAGATTGATTGATTGACATCATTTTCTTTTACTTTTTTATGTGGATTTTTCTTTCTTTTTTTTTTTTTTTAAAGATTTTATTTATTTGACAGAGAGAAACACAGCTACAGAGGGAACACAAGCAGAGGGACTGAAAGAGGGAGAAGCAGGCTTCCCGCCGAGCAGGAAGCCCAATGTGGGGCCCGATCCTGGGTCTCCAGGATCATGACCTGAGCCGAAAGCAGTCGCTTAATCAACTGAGCCACCCAGGCGCCCCTCTTTTTTTTTTTTTTTTAAGGATTTTATTTATTTATTTGACAAGAGAGCACACAAGTAGGGGGAGCAGGAGAGGGGGAGATACAGGCTCCCTGCTGAGCAAGGAGCCTAATATGGGACTCCATCCCAGGACTCTGGGATCACATCCTAAGCGAAGGCTGATGCTTAATAGACTGAGCCACCCAGGCACCCGTTGACATTACTTGCAACCACAAACTCTGAAATAACAACTCAGGGGTAGTAGGGATTTTATCAAAAGGCTGTGCTCTCTGGAAATTCCCTTATCTTCCACAGACAGCAGAACTGGAGTGCTTCCTCCTACAGATTTGGGAAAGGGTTCTCACCGTGACTCCTGAGCCAGTTCACACTGTGTGTGGACGGGGCTTTCCTGTGGTTACCTGCCACTCCTCGCTTTTGGCCTTGGTAGTGGCCACACCTGGAACTTGAGGACCACTGGCCCCCTTGATCTGATATGGCCATTGTCACACTGGCCTGAGCAGAGCGGTAGCAAAGAAAGCTGCGCCTCCCATGGCTGCCCACCCTTTCGTACTCCATCACTGGACTATCTGGCTGAGACACTTCAAGACACTTCAATATTCAGCAAGAGACTGAATATACAAATGGACAATGGCCAGATGACATATGCCAAGAGACCTCTAACCTACACCCTGCAGCAACCAGCCCAGGGAGCCAATCTACTCTCTATGTCAGACTTGTAGTGTTAGTGTCCGTGGTCAAAGGAACGAGGCTGATACAAAAGCGAAGGTCAAGCAAAGCTTTATTTCTCACCAAGTATCGAGAATCATACTGACAGGATCAGGGTCGTCTCTATGGAGAGAATGACCACGCCTTGTCTCTCAGGCTAGCCTTTATAGGGCAAACTTGCAAGCCACAAGCTGACTAGAGTTAATTTGCATCTCCATTGCTTAGGATCTAGGAGGTTAAGGGCATTTGTGTGCTCACACCTGGTCCCTAAGTGTTGATAATTTCCATCCCCATTGTTCTCTGGCTAAGTAGGTCCTTACAGTAGAAGTCAGATCTCTCTCCCCACCAACCAGTCCCAGAAGTCAAGCAAAAACCCCTGGAACAATCAGGTCCAAAGGGACAGCACTTTATTAATAACTGACGGCCTCCCTAATTCCTGCCCCTCATTTTTCCTGAGAAAGCAAATATACATTCCCGGCCAGTCACACAAAAATACCCCACTGCAGTTAGCCAGCTTACAGCTCGTACATGCCACCAGCCCTCAGCCGGGGCCGGCCACAGCCCTTCCCTTGTGCCACGATAAACTTTCCCACTCTTCTGCCTGCTTTTGAGTCTCTGCTAAAAGGTGTGAGGGAGGCTGACTCCTTAGCTATAGCAAGCGCTGAATAAATGATCTCATTTGGTTGGTCTTTGTTGATTTTCACAGCAGAAAAAAAGTGTCTAAAAACTAGATGCTAACTATTATTCCTAGAATCAAAAGAGGAAAACGAGGTGTGCCTGGGAGGCTCAGTTGGGTAAGCATCTGCCTTCTGCTCAGATCACGATTCCAGGCACCTGGCTCCCTGCTCAGCAGGGAATCTGCTTCTCCCTCTCAGTCTGCCAGCTTCTCCTGCTTGTGCTCTCTCTCTATCTCAAATAAACATATAAATAAATATATTTTAAAAATAAAAGTAAGTAAATTTTAAAAAGGGGGAAAATGTCAGAAGCCGAATAAGAGTCCTCTCATAGGCATAGCAAGCTCTAGACTCATTTTCGTTTTCTCAAATTGAACCCTCCTCTCCAGTTTTGTAGGCCATTCAGGGAAACATACCGAGTCTGGTGTTGCTCTGAACATCGGAGTGGAACACAGTAAACCACAGCAATCCCTTTCCCTGGGGGTGAGTTTAGTTTAGAATCAGGCTGCAGAAGAGCTCCAACAGAGGAGCCCAGGATGGGCTTGCTCCTGATCTCTCAGACCCTGCAAGCTCTCTTTCCTGGGGCCAGGTGACCTCACGGTGCCTTCTTTTCCCTGGAATCCCGCAGCCCCCCGTGGGTGACTGTTGGCCAGAAGCCCTCATATGCATCTCGCAGGGTAAACTGTGCTCATAAACAGTCCAGTGGGGAATCGACGTCAACGAAGAACGCTTTCGTAAAGCAGTATGCATGGAAATACACCTGCTTCCTTCTACCTTACTATGCAGAGAAGTTTTACTCCCACTTTTCTCTTTCTCCTCTGCTGAGCCCTGCCCCAGGTGGTCCCACCCATGACGGAGTCCTTGCTGGCTTGCCTCTGGATAGCTGAGACCCTCACTCTGGACACCCTCGCTGACCACATGGTGAATTAGCAGGAGCCTGTGTTTTCTTTTCCAGTGAGTTCATATTCTTAGGCCCAGCAGGGTCTTCCCACCAGTCCAGATTAAGAAGAATGAAAGATGGTAAGATTTGCTCTTCCAGTATCCCAAGCAAGCTCAGAGGATGAAGCAAGAGGAAGACTGAGGGGTCTTCTTGTCTAATCTGTGTATGAAGGTACAATGTGAACTATTTAAATATTCCTGCTTTAAAAATGCTCTTAAATTGTGGTAATGTACGGATGAAATTTACCATCTTAATCATTTTTAGGTGTGGCGTTGAATACACTGCTGTGCAACCAATCTTTATAACTCTTTTCCTCTTTTAATACTGAAACTATGCCCATTCAATTCCCCTGTTTTCCCCTCCCCCCAGCCCCTGGCCACCACCCTTCTATTTGTCCCGGGAATCTGGCTACACTAGGTCCCTCATGTAAGTGGAGTCGAACAGTATTTGTCCTTTTGTGGCTGGCTTACGTCATTCAGCATGATGTTCTCAGGTTCATCCATGTTGCATGTGGCAGAGTCTCCTTCCTTTTCAAGGCTGAGTAGCATTTCTTTGATGCACACATCACACTCTGCTTATGCATTCACTTGTCAGCGAGCACCTAGGGTGTTTCTGCCTTCTGGCTACTGTGCATAAGGCTGCTCTGAAAGATGGGTGTTGCTTTCCTCTATTCCCTTGTTTTTTACTCTGCTCTGGCCAGAGATAGTGACAATACCCCAAAGTAGTGTTATTAAGATGAAATTAATCAATGCTTAGTTTCTAAACTGAATTATTTTACATCTGAAATCCATTTTGAAAGGAAGGTCTGATGACAACAGAGCCCCAAGTTTATGCCAAAACAACAGATTTTGACAGAAAACAGAACAGAGCTTCTCGGTTCTGGCTATAATGTGGAGATTCGAAGAAGTACCTCGTCCAATACCCCTAGGAGTCTGAAATAATTGATCTGGGCCTGCTGGCATCTCCTGAGAGCTTTCAAACAGCACCAATGCCCGGGCTGCACCCGAGACCCATTAAAGTAGAACTTCTGGGGAGTAGGGCCAGACACTGGTGTATTTTAAAGTTTCCCCAGGTAAGTTTCCTGCTCACTGGGACTGCCAACCACTGGCAGAGCCCACACCTCCACACCTAGAGGGACTAAAGATGGGCTATCTGAACTAGGATGGAATAGAGAGAAGCCTGGGGCATAAGTTCATATAAGAGTGGTGATCTCAGTGGGGTCCAGGTGGAGGGGAACCATCCCCTGAACCTGTTTACATCTTTATTAATGGTCCTTTGATTAACTTCTTGTCAGTTACCTTGTTTGAGTGAGTCCTCTTCCTGCCAGATCCTCACTTACGTAGTGTCCTCACCTAGATGAGGTCGCTAGGTAAAGTACCTGGTTGCAAAAATCAGAAATGGTCAGTTTGCCACGAGCAGATGTTATAAGGCTACATCTGAACGAGAGACCTTTTTGAGGCTGGCTTAGCATGATGCCCTTAAGCCTCATCCTCATAATGGCAAGTGACAGGATTTTCTTTCCCTTTTTTAAAAAAAAATATTTTATTTATTTAATTGAGAGCAAGAAAGAATGGGAGAGAATGTGAGCAGAGGTGGGGGGGGGGGGAAGCAGGCCCCCTGCTGAGCAGGGAGGCCCAACTGATGCAGGGCTCCATCCACGACCTCAGGATCACAACCAGAGCTGAAGGCAGATGCTCAACCGACTGAGCCACACAGCTGTCCCTGTATTCACATAACTTAAATGTGAAATTTAAATTCAATGAAATGAAAATAATCTTAAGTGCATATCCATTAAGTTTTGACCAATGTCTAACCCCAAATCACCCACAAGTGTTCCAGTAGTTCTTCCCAGCGCGAAATCCTCACCCTCATCCTTCCTCCCAGAGGCAACCACCATTCTCCTGATTTTCTGCCATAGATTAAATTTGCTTTTTCCAGAATTTCACTTAAATCCAATAATCTTTAAGTGTTTTCTTCCATTAGATGTGAGGCAGTCTGGAAAGCAAAAAAATGTAAAATGCTAAATGAGAAGGTTCTGCTAATTGATTATCGATCAGAAATTCAATTAGAAAGGAAAGACACAGGGGCTCCTCATTTTAGATTTAATTTAAATCAATAGGAAATCTTACTAGGGCATCCAAGTTCAATTTAAACACAGCTTTTTGGCAAAATCTTCTTTAAGAATTTTAGTTACTTCTTCTCATATCAACTCAATGACTCACATAATTATCCAGAGGTAGTAATTTTCAAAATGTGCTCTTTGAAGCCCCTAGGACTTCAAATTTAAATCAAATCTTTGGAGTGACCCAAGGGAATCTTCAGAAATCCAGGACAGGGTTTAAAGCTAAATAAGTTTGAAAGGCATTCTCCCAAATAATTGAATTTTAATAATGCAAAAGAACTTAAAAATATATCATCACATGCTTTTCTATTCAGATAAGGAAAATGAGAGCCAGAGGCGTTAAGTTCCCAAAGCCACCAAGCTTTTATAGGACAGAGCCAAACTCAGAACTGGGGGCAGGGGTCCCCTTATTGTTGCCCAGAGCCCTTTCGCAGGGACTCTATCTTTAGTTGGGTCTGTAGGTCTAAAAGAGAAAAGGATGAAAGTCTGCCTGACCAGCATCATCATTTACTTATGTAAAGTTAATAATTTTGATAATCCCTAATAGTAGTGTAAATGATGTTGCTCAACATTAGAGAAACTCATGATTTGAGGGACCTTCTGAGGGGTTCCCAGCAATGATTTTGAACCTTTTCTTGGGTATTTATCATTTGCAGAAGGTAATGAAAGCTTTTGATCTTCTCCCCAGGAAAAAAAAAAACCCCACACATTTTCAGACAAATTCCATTTTGCCTAATATTTCGGGGGTTCCGAAGACTCCTTGAAGCTTGCCCCCAAACCTGAGGTTCCATTTTTGCGTTCCACAATGCATCTAATCCCACAGACGTCCTGCATGGGACTTTTCATCTATCTTTGACAGAAGACTCAGAAAACCAAAACTTTTTTGTTTTTGAGGTACATCTCTTTATATTTTAAACTTATTTTGTCTAATGAACAGAGATGTAAAACGATGATCACTGTCCTCTAAGTTATGTTCAAAAAGGGACCCACAAGGACAAGTGAGTCAGGTCATCACTACATGAGCGCCTGGGCAGGAGGGCATTCTGCTCTCAGTAGTACTGCAGTGACTGAGAGCCTCTCATCCCAGCAGGGTGAAACGGACGAACCCAACACATGGCACGTTGCTTTGTCTTGTTGGTTTTTAAAAGTAATCTCTATACCTAACGTGGGGCTCCAACTCAAAACCCCGAGATCAAGGGTCACCCACTCTACTAACTGTGCCATCCAGGCACCTCCAGATGGCACTTTTTGATCCCTTACTCTGTAGCCTGCTCTTGATGTTAGATGCCAATCCACTAACTCCTGACAATGACCTAGTAGATCTACTAAGTACTTAAGGTGTGTGTAGAACATCAGAGGTAACTTCATTATAACAAAGTATCAAAGAAAACATTTTTTATGATTATAGGAAAATATACATAATCTGAGTTTCTTCATCTCCTATCAGGATATGGGAAGGGCGAGGGGGTGACATTAGCAATTATAACTCTAGTCCTATCCGCTAATGCAAGACTTCCAACTTCTTGCAAAGTTCTCTCCACATACTTCTCCTTCCAGGGAGTGTTTTCGGGGCTGGTCTTGGGGGACACAGTGTCCTATACCACTAATTCCACCAGGTGGCAGCACTACATTTGACCATTTGACTTCCTGGTGCCCCAGGATTCTTTTCTGTCCCTTGCATTACTACTAAAGAGTTCCCAAAGAGACCAAGCTTATCTGGTTTGTTTTGTTTTTATTTTTGGACAGTACTGCAAGTTTAGCCTTTGTCTCTCCATAGGAATTGGGCATTAGACCCCGAAAGTCAGATCTGAGCTGCAGCCACGAGCTGTATTCAGAAGTGCCTTGCCCCTCTGATGACAAAGCCTTAGCTGCTGGGTCCTTCTGGCCCCTGGGCTGCTTGACAGCTTGAGAAGACAAGATGTGTCTCAGATTGGTTCTACCTCTGCCAATTCCAAGCCATGGAATTTTGAGCAGATGAACTTCAAAACCTGTTTCCTCATCTGTAAAATGATGATGATGACGGTACCCACTTCATAGGGCTAATGATGAAAGAGAGTTTAGCAAATGGAATGCATTTAATCAATGTCAGTGTTCATTATAACCATATATATTTACAAAAAAACATTACCAGGGATTATTTCTGTTTGCAGCATCAGAGAACATTTTAAATTTCTTCTTTGTTCCCCAAATTCTCTTCAATAAGTAAGCACTGTTTTTATAATCAGGAAAGAAAGGCAATTAACACATAATTTGCTGTTGTTGTTGATCCCAGTTCCTGATGATTCCTCAGAAACACGCAAATACTTTCTCCACTGCTCAGTGAGGTCTGGGCCTAGGGCTTACCTATGTGGGTACCATTAGCATGAAATACATCATTTGACACCCAGCAGGTAGTTTGACACTCACTTCCTGAACAAAAATCTCAATGGTAATTGCTTCAGGTTTTAATTTCTCTGTGTAATGAAACATCTTTTTCTTCTCCATGAATTCCTTTTCCTACTTAGGTCCAATTTCTAATCCTTTTACTGATTTAATTGAATCCTCTCCAGATTTAGTCCTCTCCAAATTTTCCCCATCAGAATTTCTCTTAGACTGCTGAGGTGGGTTTAGGCAGGCTTTCAGCAAGCCTTTCATCTGAGCTCCACACATGCCAACAGGTGATGCAGGTGGGACAAAGTTGAGATCAAATCTTTTTACTTTTTTTTTTTTTTAAAGATTTTAGGGGCGTCTGGTTGGCTCAGTTGGTTAAGCGACTGCCTTCGGCTCAGGTCATGATCTCGGAGACCTGGGATCGAGTCCCACATCGGGCTCCCTGCTCCGCGGGAAGCCTGCTTCTCCCTCTCTCACTCCGCCTGCTTGTGTTCCCTCTCTGGCTGTGTTTCTCTGTCAAATAAATAAATAAAATATTTTAAAAAAAGCAGGGAGCCCGATGTGGGACTCGATCCCGGGTCTCCGGGATCATGACCTGAGCCGAAGGCAGTCGCTTAACCAACTGAGCCAACCAGGCACCCAAGATCAAATCTTTTTAGTAGCTAAATGAAGAACCAAGGGCCACAGGAACCTAGATTATATAAAAATTATAAAAGGAAACGGATGTTTCCAAAGAAATATCATACTTGAAACCCATAGTGAAAAGATATAGGGTTATTGATGATTAAGTTTGGCCATTGCTAGGATGCCTGGGTGGCTCAATTGGATAAGGGAAGTCTGCCTTGGGGTCAGGTCATGATCTTGGGGGCCTGGGATTGAGCCCTGTGTGGGGCTCCCTGATCAGCTGGGAGTTTGCTTCTCCCTCTCCTTGCCCCTCCCTGACTGTGCTTGCATGCTCTCTCTCTTTTCAAATAAATTAAACCTTAAAAAAAAATCTGGCCATTGCTATCATTTGGTTCCTTTGATCTTAACTGAATAAATGAAATGATCAGTCAATTTCTAGGGAGGACAGGCTCAAGCATGATTCTGCACTGGTGTTTCTTCTATAAGAGCAAACGCAAAAAAGATGCCATTAGCCCTCAGCGGCTGATATATTTTAGTTCTTTTCTCACGTTATTGTTAAACATAAGACTCTCTGTCCAGGAATTTGAATCTGAAGGGAAGTCCAAAGAAGATTCTGGTTGAGCCACCTGAGGCCAAGCCCCATCTATACAGAGTCTGATACTCAATTCCTCCTTTGGCCTTGTGATCGACAGCAGATTCCTCCTTGATTAAGTTGTTCAAACATTAAGACTCCTAACTACGTCTTCAAAGGTGGTAGGCCAAGCTTGGGTCCAGGATCAGGAGGCAGCCAGGCGGCCAGATGTGGGCAGGACGGTCCTGTTGTTGGTGGCGGCATAGGGAACGTGGAGAAGGTGGAAGGAGAAAGAAAAGCTTGGATGCTTGCACACGTTGATCAGGCTGGCTTCTGTGCCCTACACCCGAGATGTCAGTTCACAAGATGCCATAGCAGGATTGGGCTCCTCTCGGCCCCTGTTTCTGAGCCTCTCTGATCGCGGCAGGAGTGGGAGAAGTGCTGGCCCTCTCTGCCACGCTGTGGGCTCTCACACAAGCATCTGGCCCCAAAGCAGAAGAGCTCTATCTTCTGCCACCTGCAGCAGCTCTCTCCAGACTCTGCAAACCTGGTCCTTGTGAGGCTGACTGCAGACACCCTGTCTTTCCACCCTCTCTCTCTCTGCTCCCAGGCCCTGCGGCATAAACTTCTTCTCTCATCATTCAGGCAACAAATGAGTAAATAAATGAAAAATCAAATCATGCAAATCTCCTTGGCAGAGGCCAGGCATCTCTGGGTTGTCAAACTTGCCCAGACATGCCTAAGCTGAGACGTGAGGTTGATCAAGCTCATGTGTAAATCCTGGGTCATCAGGAAAATTCCGAGTAGCAAGGAGCATTGCTCCGACCCCTCCCACACGACGCTCCCGCAAAGAGCTGGTTCAGGGAAAACTCCATTTGTTCAAAGATGAGTCATCAAAAGGAAAATGCAAAGGACCTCTCCATGTGCAGGAAAGGGAAGGGAGAAGCAAGTGGCAGAAACACCTAGCAGGAAAATGCTGCCACGGAGCAGCCAAAAGCTGTAACCGAACAACTGCAGGCATTTAAGACGTGACGAAGGGATTGCCTCTAAGAAGAAAGAGTACAGGGAAAGATGGTAAGATGTCAGGAGGTAGAACTTGAGCTCAGGAAAAGAGCGAGAAAAGAAAGAAAAACAGAAATAGCCCAAGGAGGAAAAAACAGTGCCGAAAATATTAAGGACACAGAAGGCAGAAAGGACTAAAACTCAGCAAAATTAAATGGAAATAAAAGGGTTTAAAAGAATGAGATAGGCAAAGAAGCCCAACGACTATGAATATAGCGAGCGTGCGCGATGTGCCAGACGCTGTTCTAGGCACGAAGGAATACAGCGGCTCCATCACCGACGTGGGCCCCTACGGCCCTTGAAGCAAAACTGTGTTTTGTTTTCGGCTTTCCTTACCTCCTGTGACTGATAATGCAAAGGCCACCCAAGAGATGGCCCACTGTCAAGGCCTATCACGGTCTTGTCATGCTCCTGTCATCTGCAGGCATGTGGCACTATCCGGCATTGCAACAGTCTCCTTTAAACTTAACTTCCAGACATCTGACTTTACCCCTGTCACCTCCTCCTCAGTTGGGTTACTATTATGGGCTGAACTGTGTTCCCCTCTAAATTCACAGGTTGAAGCCCTAACCCCCAATGTGATTGTATTATGAGATAGGATCCTTAGGGGTATAATTAAGGTTCAGTGAGTCATATGTGGGGGGGCCCTGAACCAGTAGAACTGGTGTCCTTACAAAAAGAGGAAGAGACACCAGACCATAGATAATACGAAAGGCCATGTGAGCACATGGTGAGAGGTAGTCCCCTACAAGCCAGGAGAGGGCTCTTACCAGAACATGAATTTGCCAGCACCTTGATGGTGCGCTTCTAGCCTCTGGAAGGGTGAGAAATTAGATGGCTATTGTCTAAGGCACCCAGGCTGTGGTATTTTGTTGCTCAAGGCGACTACCGGTCCCCCAGTGTGCCATGCCTAGTGTGGGATCATCTCTCCCTGGGGCTTTCTGAGTAATGAGCAGGACAAAAAGGGTGGTGAGCCATATAAGCCTATTTTGAAAATTTGGGATTCTACCCTGACCATTTGTGGCCATGATGCTCTTCCCCCCTGCTTAAAAGCAAGAAAGGGACCCAAAAATGGAGTGAGAGGACACAAACTTAATTCTGTTTCAGCTAGCTGGATTTTCCTGCTGGCCTGTGATGGTGTTAGATCACAAAGATAATGGCCACTTGGTTGAGAGCCCTGCTCACTGAATCCTCCTGCAGTGACGCACACAGCGCTGTAGGAGGTCTCTGTAAAAATGCCCTTGTCACACCTGCACTTGTCCCTTCTGGGCAGAAGGTCTGGGCACATGGTGGGGACGCTGAATGAATGACAGTACAGGCGCTGGAATGGCTTGTGCTGATTCTGTGGAGTGGGAAAGCCAGACCCCCAGTGGCTGGGGAGGACACACCTCAGACCCTGGATGGGCCGAGTTGTGAGGGCTGGGGGGCCCTGACTGCATTCTCTGTCCACGAAAGCCGGTGCAGTCACACGGTCTGCCTGGGGCCAGTGGCTCCTACTGCTGCCCCCGCCCCCCTGTGCGGCTGGTCATCCCTGCCTGCATGCTACGAAAATAGGAAAATTCACAAGGTCAGGGTGCACATGCTTCTGAACATCCCCTCATATGGTTCAAACACCCGACGGAGACAACCCTATTTCTACCTGACTGATACGCATTCACCTGCTTCTCTTGATGCCCAAGTGATCTTGGGGGAGGACTGTTCATGTTCCTTAACCAAACGGATAAATGGATATAACAGTGATCCAAATCAAACCACGAAGCCCAGGTAGAGTGACCTGTGCCCCTTTAAACTGTACCTCTGTGTGTGAGGGAGAAGGGCCTCAGAATGTCTCTGTAGGGGGTCTGATGCTGAGTGGGGGGGGGGGAGAAGAGGGGGAAGGCGCTTCCCAAGGTGTTTTCTTCCTCGGGTCTTCTGCTTCAGTGCTAGATCAGTGCCAGCTATGATATCCACTATGCCTGTGGACTTTAAAATCTACATAGATAAAACCGATCACTGTAACCACTGTAAGCGTACAAGTCAGGGGCATTAAGTACACTCACAGTGCTGGGTAACCACCACCACTGCCTCCTTCCAGAACTTCTCCATCATCCCAAACTGAAACTCCAGCCCCATTCCCTGTCCCTGGGCCCTGATAACCTCTATTCTACTTTCCGTCTCTATGCACTTTTTTCTGGGGGTTAATGGAAGCGGAATTGTGCAGTATTTGTCCTTTTGTGTCTTTCTGAGTTCACACAGCATACTGTTTTCAAGGTTCATCCGTGCTATGCTGCAAGTCAGAATTCCCCTGCTGTGGTGCAATAATATTCTACTGCATGTATATACCGCATTTTGTTCTCATAGGTTCCTGTATTTTTTACAGTTCTCTTTACCACATGCTTCTGAACATCCCCTCATATGGTTCAAACCTTAGTGGTTAAGCCTCTGTTATCAGTTAATAATCATTTATATTCAACTCTCCCTGCTAACA
The DNA here is from genome assembly GCA_004023965.1 of Spilogale gracilis. Lineage (NCBI taxonomy): Eukaryota > Metazoa > Chordata > Mammalia > Carnivora > Mephitidae > Spilogale > Spilogale gracilis. The sequence goes on from PITA01013073.1 coordinate 19,353, forward strand.
TCGTATAGTTTCTGTCTCCTGACCAGAGCCCTGACTGACACACTTGGCCTTTGGAAACTGCCTTCATTCACTCCATATGACTTTGATGGGGCCGGTCATGGAGCCTGATTTCCCTCAGCATGAACCATACCGCCCCATCCCTATGATAACAGTGACAGGTCCTAGGGAAGGCATACGAGCCAACCCGTGCCAATCAGAATCATTCTCCAGGATCAGTAGAATGGAGATGGGGGAAATGTGTTTCCATAACGCATGGCACACTGGGGTCCCTGTTGCCATGTTCCCAGATGTGTAGAGGGCTCACATCTTGTGGCAGAGGAAACTGAGACCAATATGCAAGGAAAAATAGAGCTGGAGAGGTTTCTAATACATCCAGAGGCAGAGCAGCCTGAGAAGGTTGGAATTCAAGGAGGTGAGGGAGGAAATAAGGAGAGTGAGAAAGGGCAGCCAGAACTGCAGAAGGTAGAGGAGAAGCTGGTATCATGCTATCGTGATCACTGTGATATCAAGAGAGGATTTCTTAAAAGAAGGGAAGGGGTGGGGCACCTGGGTGGCTAAGTTAAGCTTTTGACTCTTAGTTTCGGCTCAGGTCATGGTCTCGCGTTGTGGGATTGAGCCCTGTCCTGGGCTCTGTGCTCAGCGCACTCTGCTTCAGTCTCTCTCCCTCTCCCTCCCACCGGTGTTCTCTCTCTCAAATAAATAAAATCTTAAAGAAAAGTAATAAAAGAGTTCAATCACAGAATAAAGAAAAGTCCATTTCTTTTATGATTTTATTTTCTACATTTCATGGCTTTGATTGTATTTATCATTTACTAATAAAAATGTTAAATTCTTAAAAAAAGAAAATCAATAAATAAGTGATATAACTGAAAAAAAAAATACTAAAAGAAGGGAAGGGGTTAAAAGAAAAGGGCTGGAAACCGGCTCCTGGATTGGGCCCTAGGCTGGGGCAGTGGAGTGCTCTCTGTCTCCAGCACCCTCGGGAGCCCTGGGCTCTGGCTGCACTTGTTGTTCTCTAAACTTGCCACAGCCCTCAAGCTTCCCCAGCTCCTGCTCTTGATCAGCTCCGCCCAGTTCAAATCAAGCTCAGCTCTTTGGAGAAGATCCCAGGGAGGAGCCGCTCCGGCAGCACTGCGTCCGTCCTTCTTTGGATTACTTCGTCTATGCTGCTGGTCGTGTGCATCTGTCTGCCGGTCTGTGGACTCCCATAGAGCGGGGAGGCTCCAGCTGATACATCTTTGCATTCCAACCACTCAGCACACTGCCTGGCCCTGAAAGGAGCCTGGTACCCGCTAAAGGATCAGTGCCTGCAGAGGCGCATTCGCCAATTCTCCTGTTACTGGCGAGGGAGATCTGGTTGCCATGGCGCTGAGAGAGCGATTTCTCCACCTGCTGTTTCCTAGAGGAACAAATCACAGTGAGCCCAAAGCATTCTGGCATGTGGCCAGCAGGATGGATGCTGGGCTGACCTGAGACGTCAGAGACACCTTTCCAGCTAAACAAATCTTTTCATCCTTTTCTTCCAGGCAGGTAAACTGTACAGTAACATCAAAGAATTTCTTTTCACCGCCCCTGGAAGATTTAAAGGGCTTCTCTTTTGCCAGTATCCCCCTCTGCTCTCATGACAGTTTCCTCCCCCGCCCTTCCTGCCTTGTCAGGGACATGCCAGAAGTTGTTGCATGTGGCTTCTTCGAGCCCTCCTCCCCATCCCCCCGGAGGGCCGCAGCTGGGCTCGCCCACATTCTGGTCTTGCTTCCTTATCCTTTCCACCTAAGACATGGGCCTAAAGCTTGGTGATGTGGGAAACAAAGGCTGAAGAAAAAGTATTCAATTTCCTTACTTGCCCACTGACAAGTCCTTGAAACAGGCAGTGTCCTTCCTCTAGCGACTTAGCTGCCTTGATGTTAATACTTTGCCAAGGGTAAGGGCAATCCTTGCCCGACCCCCCAGGATCCTGTAAGTATACTTTAACACATAAACACTCCTTTAGAAATTTCCTTTATCTCTAATACCCCCCCAAGATACATGTTGGCGACTATGCCCTAAGTATATGGCCCATCCATATACATCTGAAGGGTCTCATGACTAAGATTTTTTTTTTTTTTTTTTAAGATTTTATTTATCTGACACAGAGAGAGAGCACAAGCAGGGGGAGTGGTAGAAGCAGGGAGCCTGATGCAGGGCTCGATTCTAGGATTCCAGGATCATGACCCGAGCCGAAGGCAGTTGCCAAACTAACTGAGCTACCCAGGCACTCCTAAGGTTTTATTAGATGGTAATAAATGACATTTTCCAAACAATAGCATTCCCCCTCAAGGTCCTGGAAACCTTGCTTCCAAAATTCCTTAGAGATTTATGCTACCCCTCAACCCCTCCCAATTGGAAAGTATATAATGGGCCCCTCCTCAGGGCCCCAGTGCAGCTCTTCCTGCCCACAGATTCTGTCCCTGGGCTTTAATAACACCACCTTTTTGCACCAAAGACATCTGAAGAATTCCTTCTTGGCTGTTGGCTTTGAGCCCTCATGTGTTTCCTACATCACTTAGCACTTCATCAACCATCAGAAAAGTCAGCCCCAACATCCCCAAGTCTTTTTTTTTTTTTTTAAAGATTTTATGTATTTATTTGACAGAGAGAAACACAGCTAGAGAGGGAACACAAGCAGAGGGACTGAGAGAGGGAGAGGCAGGCTTCCCACCGAGCAGGAATCCCGATGTGGGGCTCGATCCTGGGTCTCCAGGATCACGACCCGAGCCGAAAGCAGCGGCTTAACCAACTGAGCCACCCAGGCACCCCAACATCCCCAAGTCTTGAGCATGCCCTGGATTTCTCACCTTTGAGCTTCTTTGTAGATGGCTGAAAAATAGAGCACTGTGTTGTTCTGTGTCTGTTTTTCACATCTCTGTGACTTACAGACAAATGAAGGCCCTAGCTAATATACCTGGCCTCTGCTTCTTGGCCATTCCAAGCTGTTTCATTCTTGAGCCTGGCCTCCAGACTCCTGCTGACTCTGTGAGTTCTCCTATTGTCCCCCTAATACATGTCCTGTCATTGGGGCTAGCCTGAATGGGATCTTGTTTATATCCAAGAACCCTTCCTGGTAGAAGGCATATGCCCGGTGTGTGTGTGCGCGTGGGGTGTAACAGGGAAATAGAGATGAAAGAAAATGTTCCAGGTATGATTATGTGCCGTGGCCAAAGGTGAATGACCACCCTGCTCCTCAGTTAGTAAGGCTGGGTCATACAGTACATGGGCAGGGAGGCAGGGGGGCAGGCCATGGTGATCCTGGGCTTTATCCTGAAAACATGGGGGTGGGCGGGTAGGTAGGTTGTGTGTGTGTGTGTGTGTGTGTGTGTGTGTGTGTCACATGACCACATTTCCAAATCAGGAATCTCACTGTAAGTGTAGCGAGGAGAAGAGATTGCTGGGAGCCAGTCTGAAGACAGGGAACCTTGTCATGGGGATCCAGATAAAAGATGATGGAACAGTGAGGAAAGGAGAACAGATTTTAGGGAGACTCAGAGATAAATAAAATCGCAAGAACTGTATTTGATAGGTAAAGGAGAGAAAGAGGTCAAGTTCAGAAGCAAGAATTCTCTCTTGAGCACCTAGATGGATACCACTCCCTCCTCTGGCAGGCAGTTTATCATCATACCACCTCTGTATCCACAGAAGTGTTTCTGGTGGCCAAGGAACCTGTCATCTCTCATCCCTTTCCTGAAATCATAATAGTCACAGTCTTTCAGGCCTTAGGCCACATCACCAAAGGTACTGGTTTCAGAACCAGGGAGGTGATGCTCTTGGCCCCTTGACTCTGGTTAGACCATATCCCAGGTGTATCATGTCTAATCTTGGTCCCTAACTACAAGAGGGAGTTTAATGGGCACCTGGGTGGCTCAGTGGGTTAAAGCCTCTACCTTTGGCTCAGGTCATGATCTCAGGGTCCTGGGATCGAGGCCCCCATTGGGATTTCTGCTCAGCGAGGAACCTGCTTCCTCCTCTCTCTCTCTGCCTGCCTCTCTGCCTACTTGTGATATCTCTCTCTCTCTCTGTCAAATAAATAAATAAAAATCTTTTTTTTTTTTAAAGATTTTATTTATTTGACAGAGAGAAACACAGCCAGAGAGGGAACACAAGCAAGGGGAGTGAGGGAGGGAGAAGCAGGCTTCCCGCCGAGCAGGGAGCCCGATGTGGGACTCGATCCCGGGTCTCCGGGATCATGACCTGAGCCGAAGGCAGTCGCTTAACCAACTGAGCCACCCAGGCGCCCCAATAAATAAAATCTTTAAAAAAAAAGAGGGAGTTTAACAACTGGAACTGTCTAGGTAAGGTGACCATCAGTAAACTACACCAGTGAGGAAGTTCTGAGGGATCAGGGACCAGACAATTTTTAAGGGCATAAGGCTCCTGTGTGCAAATGTCTAAAGGGTACAGAGGGTTCTTTGTGGCGCTAGAGTACACAGCAAGGAGACATATTTTTGTCCAACATAAAGAACCTTCTCTGGGTCAGAGCTGCCCTATGTGGACAGGAAGCCCAGAGAGGAAATAAATAGTCCATCTGAGAGGCGTTTGGGAGGAGGCTGAGGGCTTCTTCCCAATCCCCCCCAGGGGAGTATGCAGCAGGGACCACAGCTCAGATGCCCATGAGAGCCAGGTGAGGCATTAGTAGGAGCAGCCCAGTTAACGATGCATAAATCCTACATTAAAACCAGCAGCAAATGACGTGCAAAGGGACAGATCCTGTTGCAGAGGTGGGCCTGAGTCAAAGCCCCCCTTCTGCAAGGGAAGGTGAAGGGCAGAGGGTGCAAGTTTGCTGGGGCTGCTGTAACACAGTTCCCCAAGCTGGGTGACTTAAACAACACAGAGGTATCATCTCCCCAGTCTGGAGGCTGGGAGTGTTGGCAGGGCCGTGCTTCTCTGGAAGCTTTCAGAGGAGAGCGTCCTCCAGCTTCTGGCAGCTGCGGGTGTCACTGGCCTCTGGTGGTGTGATTCCAACCTCTGCCTCTGTCTTCCTTCTGTGCCTGTGTCCAAATTCCCCTCACTTTATAAGGACACCAGTCATATTGGAATAAGAGTCTATCCTACTCCCATATGAACTCAACTCGTCATATCTGCACTGACTCCCTTGTTCCAAATAAGGTCACATTCCGAGGTGGCCTGGTATTTCCGAGGGGCACAGTTCAAACCACAACCCGAAGTCTGAAGTCCCATCCACTGGAGATCTGTCCATCTAGGAGTAACACCTAGCCTTGGGGAGCCTTTCGTTTGTCCGTTCTTGCCTGTCTTTTCTTTCTAGTTTACATAAGCTTCCTCCTTCCCACGACACTGGCAAAGCCAGAGCCCTACCAATATTTAGTGAATGATCCACCCTCTGTCAGCAGGAGAGGCACGGTGGGCCTGAATGACTTCTCATAGGGCTGAGAAGGCCTTGGAGGGCTTCCTGTGCTGCCTTGGGGCAGAGTTTCTAGGGCTCAGAACTCTGACTCCTCTCTGGTATGAAAGCCTCTGAAGGCTGGGCCTGCAGGTGTCTGACACAGATGACTTTCTGGCTAAGTGCTAGTTGGTGGGGAACTGCTCCCCTCTGCTGGACAGAGGGAAACCTGCTCTCCTTCCATTTCTTAGGGATTTGTTTTCCGGAAGTCATAAGTTCATAAACTCCCGGAGTCATAAGCTCCATAATAAGAGCGGGAAGGGGCCAGAAGTCAGTGGGTCCAGGCCCCTTCTTTGTTCAGAGAGCGAGGCTGAAGCCAGAGAGGGAAAAAGCCTTGTTGAAGGTCACAGAGAGAGTCAGGGGAGAAGATGGGATTAGATGCGAGCCTCCTGCCTCCCCCACCAAGGTCTGGAAAGCATCCGTTAGGATCCTAGAGGCATGGGCTGGAGGAACACCAGAGTGGGGATCCTGGAACTCCCACATATACCTTAGCTTGGAGAACAAATAGCAGGAGAAGAAGTCAAAAGAGAGGGGTGGGCACATCCCTGGAGGTAAAGAAAGCTGAAGAGATACCAGCCCAGAGAAGTATACCAGGACCACCAGTCCGTCCACTCACTTGGGATAACTCCCCACCAGCCTGTGTGAGTGATCCCAGAAGAGCCCAACTCCACACGCTTAAAAAGTCAGGTATCAACAGAACTTCTGCAAATCGAACGCCCTTTCCCTCCCTCCCTCCTTCTCCTGTGTCCCGGATATCTTTACCATCTTTCTCATAGTTGGCTCAAGGCAGTGGAGCTGCTTGGGCAAGCTTACTGCTCTAACAAATAGACCAGAATGTATCACAGCTCAAATGCAATAGAAATTTACTTGTCAACAGTTCAAACAACTTAACAGGAAATGTTGGGGGTGAGAGGGGACATGGGCTTTGTTCACATAGTCACTCGGGGACCAGAGTCTGCCATCTTTAACATGTGGACATCAACATCCAGCCAACAGAAAGGGAAGGGCACAGAGGACGGCACATGGGAGTTCTTCTAGGTTGGGCTGGGAAGTAGTGTATGGCAAATTCAGTCATGTTCCATTGGCTGGAACTCAAAGGATCCAGAAGGGACAAAACAAAACTAAACCTAAACCTGGGTTAAATGTTGATCTGATGGGAGGGATGGCACCACAAGAGTATGACTCCTAGGACTCCTACCACGGGGAGTGTCACTGACTGAGGACCCCAACTGCTGCCCTTTGAAACCTATGACAGTGCTGCTTCTAGGGCAGGCCTTCTGTAGGCTGCTCCCGGCCAATGACTGAGTGCAGCCCACACACTACGGCAGATGGTTCCTATGAATACAGGCGACTCCTGTGTTGTCAAAAGGATTCCAGAACTCCCCTATGGTTTTGCTGAACCTTCCTGAGACTGTGTGGCAGGCTAGGATGATTCACCCAGCTGTGACTCCCTCGCCTTCACTCGGGGTCAGACTGGCATAATGACCTGGTTCTCCTGGCCCCCCTGATTCCTCCCTACTTCATTGTCCCTAATAAAATACTGGTGCACTTAATCCTGACTGGTGCCTGCATCTTGGAGGACCTAGTCTAACACAGGAGTCAGCTCTCTGGTATTGAGTACTCCCACTCTACTAGGGTTGTTTAGTGCAATTGGTGAAGATAAGACTTGCTGAACAAAAGATGCTCTGGGTACACCCAGAACTTGCTAATGTCATATAGAGGTCCCAGAGGTTAAGATACAACATTCCTTTTTGGGGGACAAAATTTGACTCAGAATAGTCTCCACGCTGAGCTGGGTGAGTCCTTTCCATCTTACCCCAGCAGGACTGCCCTTCAGTTCTTCACAAGGGCTTTTCCAGACCTTCTCCACCCTTCCCAACATCTAGGCAAGCGATAATTCCCCTTGCAGGCGACAGATGACTTTGTCTCCTCTTTCACAGAAAACCAAACACTAACAGAAAGAAGTCCCTTAACTGCATGCAGTGTCTGTCTCTCTGTCTCTACCTTCTTCTTCTCCTTCTCCTCCTCCTCCTCCTCCTCCTCCTCCTCCTCGTCCCTTAACTGCATGCAGTGTCTGTCTCTCTGTCTCTACCTTCTTCTTCTCCTTCTCCTCCTCCTCCTCCTCCTCCTCCTCCCCCTCCTCCTTCTTCTTCTTCTTCTCCTGCCTTCCCTCACCATATTCTTCGTCAGGTCTAATTCATATTCTATTTTACGAATTCCTTTCCTCTGAGACAGGGAGGCTGATTCTCCCCACTTTTCCCCATACCAGGAAATGACACCATAATCTACCCATTTGCTCAGGCTCCCAATATCCACAAGTCCATCTTTGTGATTTTCTTTTCTGACTCTCCTTCTTCCTTTAACGTGACTAACCCATCAGCACGTCTGATTTGCTTTACCTTCCAAGTATTTTCCGAAAGCAGCCCATCTCAGCATGTCAACTGTTACTCCCCAGACCCAAAAAATCCAACTGGTAGTTAGAAAAACCTCTTAACTGTTTTCCCTGTCCCCATTCTTGTCTCATTCCAGCCCAATCTCCACACAGCCAGAATGATCACCTTAAAACAGATGTCAGACCATTTACTTTCCTGTTTAAAATGCTTCAGCAACTCCCCATTGCAGATGAAAGTAATTAACTTTTTTTTTATCATGGCCTACAAATCTACATTATTTGGACTTTGTAGACTTTTTTACACAAGCCAAGTAGGCTCCTACCTCAGGGCCTTTGCACATACCATTACTGCAAGTCTTCTCATGGCTGATATCATATCTCTACATCCTAGATCAAATATTGCCTCCTTGGAGAGGCCCGACCGCCTATCTAAAGACTAGCCTCATCTCATGTCATGCTTTACCAAATTTCCTTGCTTTATTATTATTACTATTGTTATTATTTTTATTTTTAGAAAGGGGCAGAGAGAGAGACAGAATCTCAAGAAGGCTCCACACCCAGCATGGAACCTGATGTGGGGCTTGATCTCAAAACCCTGAGATCATGAGCTGCACTGAAATTAAGATTTAGACACTTAACTGACTGAGCCACCCAGGTGCCTGTCCCTGCTTTATTATTTTTAGAGTCCTTATTGCTATCTGAAACTGTTTATTAACCAGCTTATTTTTTTTAAGATTTTATTTATTTTATTTTAGAGAGAGAGAGAGAGAAAGAGAGAGAGAGAGAATATGAGTGGGGGCAGGGGCAGATGGAGAGGGAGAGGCAGAGAATCTCAAGAAGACTCCAGGCCCAACACAGAGCCTGACCTCATAATCCTGAGATCATGACCTAAGTCAAAACCAAGAGTTGGATGCTTAACTGACTGAGCCACCTGTGTGCCCCTACGCAGCTTATTTTTATATTTGCCTGCTTGGTCCCAAAGAATCTAAGCTCCTTGCAAGCAGGAAGTTTATCAGTTTTGTACCTTGCTGTTCCTCCAGTGCCTAGAACAATGCCTGGTACACAGTAGGTGCCTGGTAAATGTTTATCGAATAACTATGTGACAGATGCCAGGGCTTTTAAGCATTACAGATATTTCAAAGGGACACTATCTCACCACTGTGACATTCCCTGTCAAATCCCAGGAGGTATCTTTAAGGCCAACAGTATGGTCACTTTTGTGCCAAGCGGGAGCCAAGGAATTCTTTGAAAGGCGAGGAGTCCCACGGCTTGGGTCCAAACCCCCAGAGTGTCACAGGGGTTCACTGAGAGTCTGGCACTGTGATCACATGATATTTGGGAACAGCTGTTGGTCTCCATTTCTTCTGGATCCATCTTGCTACTATAGTTGCTTCTGCTTCTCACTCCACAAGTCCCTAAGTGGCTATCTTCCCCTGACTCCTAATTTAACAGTTTTAGAAGATTAAATCTTCCCTTACCTGTGCCCTGGGGATTAAAGAAGGAAGAGAAGAGAAGCCGTTCTCTTTCCTTCCAATGCTTCCACACTAGTGAAATCAAAACAGAAATTAATCTTACAATAAATTCCCTTGCCTTAGCCACTGACATTATCACTAAGGTTTCAAGGAGGTAAGCCTCCTTGTTGTTGGAGAACAGAGGCTGAAACAGAGCTTTGTAAAGGAGGCTAGAAGTTGAGGCAAAACTTTGTTAATGGTTCGGTGGCCAGACTGAAGAGTCAGTGCCAGAGAATGATGGAAGCCAGACCATGTAGCTCACAGGTCAGGTTCACTCACCCTGTATTTAGAATCTTCTTCAGGGTACCTCTGTGCTTTAGCTTCTGCTGTAGCTGTCTGGACCTAAGGGAAAAAGACCCAGAAAATCAAGCCGTGGAGTTTTCTGCTTCTTAGGTAAAAGGATAAATGTTTATTTAATATGACAGGTACCTGGCTTTTCTGTAGTAAGGAGATTCAGGGAGGATATTATTCTCACTGCATTGGCAATCACTGTCAAAGCCTCAAAAGGTCCCTTGAAGGCCAGCGGTTTGATCACTCACTCTCAAGAAAAAGGACTGTAGAACCAGTTCAGGGAAGAACCCTCTATTATTTTATCCATTGTTGTGTAACAAACTACCCCCAAACCTAGCAGCTTAAAAAGCCACAAATGTTATCTTACAGTTTCTACATGTCAGAACATTAAAAGCAGTCCAACGAGGTGGTCCTGGCTCAGGGCCTCCCATTAAGTTAGATGCAAGATGTTGACTGAGGCTGCAGTCATCTGAAGGCTGGAACGGGGCTGGAAGGCCTGGCTCCTAGGTGGGCCACTCACATGGCTTTTGGCAGGAGGACTCAGCACCCCATGAGCCCTTGGCATTGATCATAAAAAGCCTGAAGGGCTATATTAATATGAGACTAAGTAGATTTAAAGATAAGAGGTATATTCAGGGACGAAGATGAGCATTTCATAATAATAAAAGTGTCATTCAGCAAAAGGATGTAACAATTATAAATGTTTATGCCCAATAAAGTCAAAATACATGAAGCAAACATGACGGAATGAAAGGCAGAAATAGACAAATTCACTATCAGAAATTTTAACATCCTCTCTGTTATTGCTAGAACTAGACAAAAAAGTAGTAATGACAGAGACAATCTGAACAATACTTTCAACCACCTTGACTAACTGACCCTTATAAATCACCATGCACAACAACCGCACAATGCATATTCTTTTTAAGTACACAGGGAGCATTCACCAAAGTACTGCCATAGGCCAGGTCACAAAATTTACTGAAGTTGATAAATTTTAAATGCTTTTCTCTGACTACATGGGAATTAAGCTAGAAGGCAACAATAAAAATAATAGTATATGTTTAAAGGTTTCAAATATTTGGAAATTAACACTTTTTAAAAAAGATTTTATTTATTTGAAAGAGAGAGTGAGTGAGAGAGAGAAAGAGAGAGAGAGAGAAGAGAGAGAGCATAAACAGGGGGAGGGAGATTGTGAGGGGTGGAGGGAGAGGAGAAGCAGACTCCCCACTAAGCAGGGAGCCTGATGTGGGGTTCGATCCCAGGACCCTGGGATCATGACCTGAGCCGAAGGCAGATGGTTAATAACTGAGCCACCCAGGTGCCCCTAAACAAGCTTCTTCTTGATAACTAATGGGTCAAAGAAAAAATCATATGGGGAATTAGAAAGCACTGTAAACTATACGAAAATGAGAACATGATGTATCCAAAATTTTGGCATTCAAATAAAGCAGAACCTAGAGGCAAATCTATAATTTTAAATGTTTGTTTTAGAGAAGAAAAAAGGGTTACAAAAATTATCTAAGTTTCTACCTTGAGAAGCTAGAAAAAGAATGGCAATTTAGATCCAAATTAAGTAGAAGGAAAAAATTGTAAAGTAGAAATCAATGGAATGGAACATGGACAAAACAAAGAGAGAACATTACAAAGCCAAAAGTTAGATGTTTGAAAAATTGATAAATATTTAGCAAGACTGACAAAAAAAAGAAAGAGAAAGAAATTTAATTACTGAAATCAGGAATGAAATAGGGGATTTTACTCCAGACCTTACATGTATTTAAAGAATAATATTGGAATGTTATGAGCAACTTTATGCCAATAAATCTGTAAACTTATATGAAATAGCCAGATTTCTTGAAAAACAAAACTTACCAAAAAAGACAAAAGAGAAAATACAAGACATGGACAGCTTCATATCTATGAAAGGACCTATTCAAATTCATTGGTGAACTCTACCAAATGGTTATGGAAGAAATAATAACAATCTTACAAAGATGGGTATTTCAGGAAACAGAGGAGAAACTCTTTCCAAATAATTTCATAAAGCCAACATAATCTTGTTAGAAAGACTACAAAAATACTGGAAGAAAATAAAATCATGGGCTAATATTGCTCATGAACATAGAGGCAAATATCTTTACCAACATATTAGCACATAAAATCCAACAAAATGCAAGAAGGATAAAACCAAGTGGGATTTCTCCTGGCAATGGAAGGTTGATATAACATTTGAAAAATTCAACAATATAGTTCAGTATATTAAAAGAATTAAGGAGAAACACCTTATAGTCATCTCAGTAGATGCATAAAGAGCATTTTATGGAATTCAATACTTATCCATGACAAAATCTTAAGTGCTGGACACCTACTCCAGCTGAACCAGGAGTCCCTGAAGGGAGGATGGTGTCAGCGAATGAGAGAGCCCCGAAGATTCTTTTTGATCACCTGCCAGGCATCTCTGCCTTGCTGGCTCCGGCTTTCAGTATCTTTATTTATAGGAAACAAGTGACATGTCATCAAAAGGCAGAGTTTTTTTTTTATAGCAGATGACTTTTAGTGATACGGTACTCTGATCAACAAGATAATTAAAAAGGCTTAGGTTAGTAAGTTACACATAGAGTTAAACATTATGATATAAGCTAGGTTATTAGTAAACCAGCTAGGAGTCATCCTGTCTAGCACATTAACCATAATAGGGGAAAGTGTTATTTATTTTGGAGAGGTAGTATTTTGTTTGTATAGGCCTTTTCTTTATAACAGTGTGTGTAAGCACCATGGGGGC
>PITA01013073.1:31859-59176 GCA_004023965.1 Spilogale gracilis
CATTAGTTAACATGTAGTACTTTTTTTTTTTTTTAAAGATTTTATTTATTTTTTTGACAGAGAGAAACACAGCTAAAGAGGGAACACAAGCAGGGGGAGTGGGCGAGGGAGAAGCAGGCTTCCCGCTGAGCAGGGAGCCAATGCAGGGTTTGATCCTGGGACTCCAGGATCATGACCTGAGCCGAAGGCTGATGCTTAACAACTGAGCCACCCAGGCGCCCCAACATGTAGTAACTTATGTTCTGCCCCTGCTTGTGCCTCATTTTTAGATAAAGCTCTTTTTCTTGGGCTAAACTTATTCCTAGCTCAAGGGCCTTTAACCGCCTTATAATCTTTCCTACGGATCTGCACGTTTTCAAAGGGAAGGTGCTGGGAGAAGCTTCTTCAGTGACTGGATCTGAAGTCTGTATAGTAGGGCTAAGGGGATGGTCTTTCTGCAGTGTCAGTAAAGAACTCTCCGTTTGGTTTGGAGCCCCCTGAAGCCCTGCTAAGAACGACGTGCTTTACTTTTAGGATAAAGACCGAATAGGAAAAAAGGGACGCCAGTTTTGCACCATCAGCAGGAGCGAGACTCAGACTGCCCTTTCCTCTCTGGGACCACGTCAGGCCAGTGGGGTTATTTTCCGATGGCAGGAGCTTTGCTCTACTGCTACCTTCTCACTGAGACTTAGGGAAGTCAGTGAGTTTTCCCGTGAGGCAGGAGCCTTGCGCAGACTGCCATCTTCCCCACGGTGACTCCACCAGCTTGTGAGAACCGGGCGGCTTCCAACACTTAAGGAAACTAGGAATAGGCAGGAACTTCATTAATATGATAAAGGTATCTGCTAAAAATTCTACCTCTAACATGATACTTACTTAAAAACACACTGAATACTTTGCCTCTAAGATCAGAAACAAAAGTCAAGATGTTCATCCTCACCACTTCTATTCAATATTGTAGATGCCCTAGACTATATAGCTAGGCAAGTAAAAAAAAAGTGGCATAAAGATTGGAAAGGAAGAAGTAAAACTGATTCCAAATGCAAATGACATGATTATTAATGTAGAAAATCCCAAGGAATCTACAAAAACAAAAACAAAAAAATACCCCAAAACCAAACTTTGAAATTAGTAAATGAAAGATCCCTACACAAAATCAATTATATTTCTATACATCAGCAATAAACCATTGGAAAACAAAATAACACTGAGAGTTAACAAGTAAAATACTTAAAAATAAATTTAATAAAAGACAACCAAAGCCTATATTTATAAGTTGTCAATTCCCCGAAATTGACTATGGATTCGCAATCACAGCAGGAATTTTTTAAAAAAATATTTTGTTTATTTGACAGAGAGAGACAGAAAGAGAGGGAACACAAGCAGGGGGAGTGGTAGAGGGAGAAGCAGGTTTCCCACTGAGCAGGGAGCCAGACCTGGGGCTTGATCCCAGGACCCTAGGATCACAACCCAAGCTGAAGGCAGACAGTTAATGACTGAGCCACCCAGGCACCCCCAGCAGGTATTTTTTTTTAACTGACAAGTAAATTCTAAAATTTACACAGAAATGGAAAGGACCTGGAATAGTCAAAAACAATTTTGAAAAAGAAGGAAAGGTGGAAAATTTGTTATCTGACTTTAAGACTTACTTTAAAGCAATAGTAACCAAGAAAGTATATTGGTATAAAGTTCATAGAGCATTACTTGAACAGACTAGGGATCACAGAAATAACCTCACACTTATACAGTCAATTTATTTTCAACAAAGGCACCATACCTGATCAACGGTAAAATAAATATTGTAAGCTTTTTTTATTTTAACAATTGGTATTGGGGAAGATGGCGGAGTAGGAGGATCTTAAGCTCATCCTGTCCCATGCCTACAACTAGATAACACTCACAGCAGCATAAATAACCTCCCAAATAATCTGAAGACTGGCAGAACAAACTCCACAAAAGAGGGGCCAGTTTCATGAGTTCTTACAACCAGCAGGATTTAAAACCTAGAATATTAGAAATCTGCAGGCTCAGCTCTGGGAGAGCCTGGAGGGGCTTAGGAAGTAGAATCCTATCCTTAAAGAGATAGCCTGACAGTCTATGCAGATATAGCATTGACCCAGCAATTTGACAAATGCCAGGGGCAGACCAGATGAGAGGGAGAGCCAGTGCAGATGTGAGGGGGAGTGATTTGCTTATCTCAGAGTGTGGCCCAGAGAGAAGAGATCACCACAGGGAAGCCCCTCTAGGAACAAAGGAATGGGCAGGCATAATTTCCCTCCCGTGCCCCTCAGCATAAACAATGGCCATGTGCAGGAAGCAGTACCTCAACAAAACTCTTACCTTTGTACCAAGCCCGGCCCCTCACGCTTCACAGATCTGCCCTTTCCAGTCATGCTCGGTCAAGGCACAGTGGGACCCTCCCACAGAAGACCTGGGAAAATCCTGCCAGATCCATACCACATCTCTAGGGCTTGTGCATTTTGCAGGACCTCAGTTCCTGTGGTGGTGGAAGTATGCCTCGCTTCACAAGCAGACCACCCCACACCTTGTTAAAATGCATCCTATCCCTGCTGGGGACCAAACACTGCCCCCAATAGGCAAAGAGAGCCTCTATGAACAACTGGACTGAAGGAAAAATAGGCCAAGACTCAACAACGGAGTGCAGGCAACACACATAGGAGATACTCCCTGAAGTCCCCTGAGGAACAGGGGACACTATGCTGCAGCACACTACAGGACCTCTTCTTATAAGGCTGTTATTGTGAAGAGCAAGAAAAGTAGCTGACTTTCCTAACACACCAACACATAGAAAAAGTCAGGCAAAATGAAACAGAGAAATATCTCCCAAATGAAAGAATAGGACCAAACCACAGTAAGAGACATAAAGTGAACTAGATAAAAGTAATATGCCTGATAGAAATTTTAAAGTATTGGGAAACCTGGGTGGCTCAGTCAGTTAGGTGGCTGCCTTCGGCTCAGGTCATGATCCTGGGGTCCTGGGATCGAGTCCTGCATGGGCTCCCTGTTCAGTGGGGAGCCTGCTTTTCCCTCTCCCTCTGCCTGCTGCTCTGCCTACTGGTGCTATCTCTCTGTCAAATAAATAAAGTCTTTAAAGAAAAAAAAAAGAAATTTTAAAGTAATGATCATAAAGATACTGGACTTGAGAAAAAATTGGGAAACATCAGTGAGACCCTTAACACAGATACAAAAAAAAGAACCAATCAGAGATCAAGAACACAATAAATGAAATAAGAAATACACTTGATGGAGTAAGTAGTAGGCTAGAAGTAGAGGAATGAATTAATGAACTGGAAGATAGAGTAATTGAAAGTAACCAAGCTGAGCAAAGAAGAGGAAGGAAAATCATGCAAATTGAGAATAGTCTTAGGGAACAAAAACAAACAAAACCCAAACCCAGCAAAAGGAAGAAATAATAGAGAGTAGAACAAAAGTAAATTACATAGAAACTAAAAAAAAATAGGGTGCCGGGGTGGCTCAGTCAGTTAAGCAACTGCCTTTAGCTCTGGTCATGATCCCAGGATCCTAGGATTGAGCCCCTGCATCAGAGTCCCCGCTCAGGGGGAGCCTGCTTCTCCCTCTACCCTTCCCCTTCTGTTTGTGCTCTTTCACACACACTCTCTCTAAGTAAAATCTTAAAAAAAAAAAAAAAAGAAAAAGAAAGAGAGAAGGAAAATAATCTCATTTACAATTGCACAAAAACAACAAAATGTGTAGGAATAAACTTAACTGAAGAGGTGAAAGACCTAAACAAAACAAAACAACAAAAACCCAGAGGTGAAAGACTGAAAACTATAAAACAATGATTAAAGAAATTCAAGACAATGCAAAGAAATGGAATGACATTTCATGCTCATGGATTGGAAGAACAAATATTGTTAAAATGTCCATACTAACAGAGCAATATACACACTTAATGCAACCCTATTAAAATATTAACAACGTTTTTCACATTACAGAATAAGAAATCCTAAAATTTGTAGGGAACCACAAAAGACTCTGAATGGCCAAAGCAATCTTGAAAAAGAAAAGCAAAGCTGGAGGCATCGGAATTCCAGACTTCAAGTTATATCACAAAGTGGTAGTAATCAAAACAGTACGGCACTGGCATAAAAATAAAACACGTAGATCAATGGAGTAGAACAGAAAATCCAGAAATAAACCCACAATGATATGGTCAATTAACCTTTGACAGAGGAGTAAAAATCCAAAGGGAAAAAAATATATCTCTTCAACAAATGGTGTTGGGAAAACTGGACAGGTACATGCAAAAGAATGAAACTAGACCACCTTCTTTTGCCATGCACAAAAATAAACTCAAAATGGATTAAAGACCTAAATATGAGATCTAAAACTATAAAAATCCGAGAAGAGCACAGGAAGTAATCTCTCTGATACTGTCTGTAGCTACATTTTTCTAGATATGTCTCCTAAGGCAAAGGAAGTAAATGAAAAAATAAACTACTGAGACTACGTCAAAATAAAAAGTTTCCGCACTGCAAAGGAAACAATCAACAAAACTAAAAGGCAACACACTGAATGGGAGAAGATATTGGCAAATGACATATCTGATAAAGGGTTAGTATCCAAACTATATAAAGAACTGATACAACTCAATACCCCAAAACCAAGTAATCCAATTTAAAAAATGGGCAGAAGCCATGAATAAACACTTCTCTAAAGAAGACATACAGATGGCCAACAGACACAAGGAAAGATGCTCAACATCACTCATCATCAGGAAAAGGCAAATCAAAATCACAATGAGCTATCACCTCACAACTAGTCAGAAGAGCTAAAATAAAAAATACAAGAAACAACAAGTGTTGGTGGGGATGTGGAGAAAAAGGAACCCTCTTGTACTGTTGGTAGGAATGCAAACTAGGGTAACCACTGTGGAAAACAGCATAGAAGTTCCTCAAAAAATTTAAAATAGAACTACCCTACCATCCAGTAATCACATTATTGGTATTTATGCAAAAAATACAAAAACACTGCTGCAAAGGGATACATGCACCCCTATGCTGATTATTTTTAAAGATTTGTTTATTTATTTATTTATTTGAGAGAACGAGTGAGCTAGAAAGAGCAGGGGTAAGGGGCAGAGGGAGAGGGAAAAGCAGGCTCCCCACTGAGTAGGGAGCCTAAGGTAGGACTTGATCCCAGAACCCTGGGATTATGATCCGAGTGGAAGGCAGAGGCTTAACTCACTAAGCCATCCAGGCATCCCACCCATATGTTTATTGCAGCATTATTTACAATCGCCAAATTATGGAAGCAGCCCAAGTGTCCATCCACAGATGAATGGATGAAGATGTGGAGGATAGATATGCAATGGAATATTATTCAGCTATAAAAAAGAATGAAATCTTGCCATTTGAAGCCAGAGAGCATAATGGTAAGTGAAATAAGTCAGTCAGAGAAAGGCAAATACCACATGATCTCACTCATATTTGGAATTTAAAAAACAAAACAAATGAACAAAAGGAAGAAAAAGAGAGACAAAATGAGCTTCATTAAATTATACATTAAAACTGCCTCTTTCCCCAGCTTACATTCTGGTCCTCTACTCAGTAGTTGTATGATCCTGGCCAGGTTATTTATATCTTAGCATTCTGAATCTTGAGCCTATAAAATGGGAATTACTATGGAGTCTATTTCATTGGATTGTGAATAAATTTACAGGAGATAAAATAGAATGCCAACTTGTACATAGTAAGCCTTCAATGAATATATTATTATTGTCTTGTAGTTTCCTAGGGGAAACCACTCAGGAAATTCTGCTAAGGGCCATGTGGACCTATTGACGTGTGCTGGCAAAGAAGCAAGATGTGCAGCGTTGCCTTTTAGAAATAATCACTGAGGCAGCAGTAGGATGAACTAGAGAGGGGAAACAGATTTGGAGACTAGAGCTGGGGCTGTCCTTACGTGAAAATCGAGGAGACATTGATTATTTTCCATCACTTTCATTTTTGACATGCTGGTGGGTGTGCGCAATGCTGTTTCTATAGCCAACACTTTATTTTTCTATTCCCTCTCTGGAAAAGGAATTGAGATTTGCCTGCTGACCCACCTTTGGGGCAGGAGGGAGGAAGCCCATTTCTGGAAGGTCATCAGCTAGTGCCCAAGCACAAGAGGTCAGGTCGGCTGAGGCAAGGCCATGTGGAGGGCATCGCGGGTGTCTGGACTCTCAGCTTCATTCCCCCGTGTTATCTTTTTCCTAGTCTTTCCTCCTCTATTTGCCTTTTGCCTTTCCTCATCTCTGCGGGTTCAAATCCTGCTCGCTCTACAAAGGTTGCTCAGAACTGACCTTCTCCAAAAAAAAAAGGGACCTCCCTTCCGCCTTTCCCCAGCTATTTTCTCGAAGTCGGTAAGGCATAGATGTGTTACGATAGACAAATCAATAACTTCTTTTGTTTCTTCAATAACTTCTATACGAGGAGCATGAGAGCTTGAGCAACATTGAGTCTACGTCCCTGAGTTGGTGCGCTCTGAGCCTTTAAAGCCCCAGGGGTGCACGAACACAAAAGTGTGCATTTCCGAGGGTGAGCGCGAGTGTCTGTCTCCGAAGCCTACGCTTGGAAGGTCCTTGTGCGTCTCAGTCTGCAGATCTGGGACAGGGGCTGCGTCCCGGAATATCCACCCTACTGGGCTGGCCTGGCTCATCTTTATGCAACTCTGTTGGCGGGGTGTTACCTGAAATCCCGCAGTTCTCCCAGCCGCCCAAGGTGCAGCGAGCCCTCTGGAGTCTCTGAAGGATTGCGGGTTCTTTGTCGAATCTGCCGGTCGCCGCGTCGCGGGGTGGAGAATGTGCGGCTGCGCGCGCGCCGCGGCGTTTACGCGGCGATTTCATCATGCTCCCGACCCGGCCGCGCGCGCCGCTTCCGCCGTCGCCTGCTCCGGACCGCCCAGGCCCGCCGGCTCATGCCCTCTGTGCGCTCGGCACTGCTTAGAGCCGCCCGCGCTGCGCTGCTGCTGTCGCTGCCCTCCCGACTCCCGGTCCAGCCTCCGCTCCCGTCCTGCCGGCCCCGTAGCGCGCGCACCCACACCCCGACTTCATTCCCTGCCGCCGCCTCTCGGAGCAGCATGGACGGCGCCGGGGCTGAGGAGGTGCTAGCCCCTCTCAGGCTTGCCGTGCGCCAGCAGGTACTGGGCATTCTGCGTCTCCCTTGGGCCCCGGGCTCTCCTTACCGAGATCTGCTCTCCGTCATCCTCTCTCCTCCTCGGGCACCGGTCCACTGCGCGGGTTACTCCTCTCCTTCATCCGCTGGGAGCCCGTGGTTTCCTGGTGTCTTCCTCTCCTCCCCCACTTTGGACTCCAGTCCCCGCGTGCGTCGGCCACCTTCCTTGCCGTGGACCGGCGTCCTAGACTGTCCTTGGGTGACTCCCTCGGATCCCCTCCGACATCCTGCGTCCCTCCCCTCGCCATCTCCTTTGCTCTTTCCTAGTGTTTGTTAATGTCAGATCCTCTCCTCTCTCCTATGGGGCTGGGATCTGTGACCTTTGGTTACTCCTGCTGGCCTAGCTCAATATCCTCAGCTTCAGTTTTCCATTCTCTGCGGTGTTCTTTGTGCCCCCCCGGGTGGCGAGGTTCCTCATTCTTCCCGGGTCAGAGGGGAAGCTGTCGGTTCTGTCTTCTTATGGCTGGACTCTTTTTAAAAATCTTCAGGATGCTTTGCATGGTGTTTCCTCCTTGACATCTTCCTTCATTCGGTGCTTAGCGAGCCAGATGATCCGCTGAGAAAATAAGTTGAAACATGGACGTTGAGGAGGTTGTGAACTTCTTTTTCTAATCATGATGTGAGTTCATTGTCCTTCGCTCATCGTTCTTCGCTCGCTCCTGTCATCTTCTCTGGGTTCCCAAAAGACTGGAGTGAGTGAGCTTTCAGATCGTAAACCTGGGAAACTATATGTTGCTGAGTTACTGGGTGAAGTCAGCCATCCTCTTTATGGAACATTTTGAAATTTGATTTTGAGATAGGGAAGTTTCATGGGCTGGAGGGCTTGGTGATTTAAAACAGGCCTACTTTTCCTAGGACACAGCATGAATATTAGAATTTAGAGAGGACAAGGAGAAAGATAAGCTCAAGTGGATTCTCACATCCAGCCGGTAAAGCCAAAAGCTTGGAATAGGACCCGGGTGCCTGTGACCTAGAAGTGCTAAACACCAAATGGGTTTTTTCCGCACCGGTGCCTGATGCAATAATTTGCCTTAGCTACGGAGGGTGGAACCCTGCCTCGGAAATAATTCATTGGGGCAGAGTTGGCAAAAATTAAGCAAATTCTGCCACTTTGTAACATCTCCTCTCCAGTTTGAGCCTGATTCAATAGTGTTTTGTTTTGAAATTTCACTATAGGCTTAAGTTTTTCTTATCTCCTATTGATATTATTCCCTGTCTCCCTCCACCCACTCTACCCAAATAAAATTAGGTGTGGTTCCTTTGTCCTTTTTGGAACTCTCAATTTTTTCCCCATATCCTTTACTTGAAGGAGAATACATCTAATTTGGAAAAACATACACTCAAACCCCTCCCTCTGCCACGTTAGCCTGAAACTGCAGTGCAAATTATCCATGTGTAGTAAGACTGTGGAACTAGATAACTGAAGTAAACTTTGATCCTCAAACAGCTTCCTGATGTGATTACTATTTAGTTTATTGTTTATGTTGGCTTGCTTTTTTTCTGTTTTCTTTTGTTTTGTTTTTAGTACTTTTAAGATTTTTTTCCCAAAAGATGTTCATTAGTTCGAGTTCTTTTTCTCTTTCTCCAGAACCACACATCTAGCAGTTAGCTACCTGGAATCTTGAATCACACAGATTCCAGTGTCAGCTGGATGGGAATTTAAAGATCATCTAGTTAAAGCTGTTTTTTTTGTTTTTGTTTTTTTTTGCTTATGAGAAAATGAGACACACCGTCACATCTATCCATTTGACATATTTCCATTGTGAAGTTTGTGCAGTTGAAGACATTGTTGGAGTGGGATTTTTAAGACACTTCACTGTTCTTGTTAGTGGCATGTGTTTTATATAAATTTGCTGATTTGCTTGACTACGTGGATGCTTTTAAAGATTTGGCTCGATGACTGAAGTGTATTTTCCCGTGGCATATTCTTAGTTATTTCCTGAAGAACTAGATATGGAACTTTGGGAGGGCTTCAGAGCATCTAGACATTAATTAAGTTGTTTGATCCTGGGGCACTTGAGGTATGTATGTATGTATTTATGTATTTATTTATTTGTAAATAATCTCCATCCCCAATTTAGGGCTCCAACTCAGGACCCTCAGTTGTACCCTAGGGCAGTTGAGTTTGCTTTTTTTTTTTTTTTTAACTGGGAATTGGGGTGGCTCAGTGGGTTAAGCATCTGACTCAGTTTTGCTTGGGTCATGATCTCAGGATCATGGAGTCAAGCCCTGTATTGCACTCCATGCTCTGTGGGGAGTCTGCTGGAGATTCCCTTCCTATCCTTCTTGCCCTTCCCCTGCTTATGCTTTCACTCTCGTTCTAAAATAAATAAATAAATCTTAAAAAAAATAAATAAAATGTCATTTAAAAAAAAAAAAGTGTGGCCAGCCTTCATTTTGCCAAATAAGAGTAATTAAAAAACTAGTATAATCCTCAGACTGCCATCTACTTTCCCATTTTATTTTATAAAGGATTTTAATACAAAGAAGCAGATTATAACTCAAAAGAATGAGCAGAGAAAGCCCAACCAGGGGAAGCTGCAGGCAGAGAGGGAGAAACAGGCTCCCTGCTGAGCAAAGATTCCCTGGACTCTGGGATCAGGACCTGAGCCAAAGGCAGACACTGAACCCAATGAGCCACCCCGGTGCCCCAAGATTTTATTTTTAAGTAATCTCTATCTCCAAGGTGAGGCTTCAGCATAAAACCCTGAGATGAGGAGTTGCATGCTGTACCAGCTGAGCCAGCCAGGTGCCCCAATTTGTTTTGTTTTGTTTTTAAAGATTTTATTTATTTAAGGAGAGAGATCACAAGTAGGCAGAGAGGCCGGCAGAGAGGGGAGGAAGCAGGCTCCCTGCTTAGCAGAGAGCCCTATGCGGCCTTGATCCCAGGACCCAGAGATTATGATCTGAGCCCCTGAGATCATGACCTGAGTCGAGGGCAGAGGCTTTAACCTACTGAGCCACCTAGGTGCCCCCAATTTGATTTTTTTAAGAGCAGCCTTTTATATTTAGCTTTTATTATTTTATTTTTAATGAAAAATATTTTTATTCAACTTTTTTGTATTTAATAGGTTTAGGTTTGAAAAAAAGATCTAATATATTGCCTTCTTTTCCCTTTCACCATGTGTTGGAAAAACCTATCTTGGAGAGTCGTCTTTGGAAACCATTGCTGTAGGGCAGTGGTTCTCTGGTCTTCAAACCCTTAGGGGTCCTCAAAGTCAAAGCCATTTTCATAGTGAAATTGAGATGTTATTTTCGGTTCTTACTGTGTTATTTGCACAGAAGATATAAGAGTAGTGGTGGGTAAAACTGCCTGCCCTTAGAACTAAACACATGAGGACGCCCAAGTCATACTCTCTGTCATATTCTAACAGTTTTAAAAAAAAACTTTTGCTTTAGCGAGTCCTTACTGGAGGAGCAAAAATTATTAATTTTCTTAAATCCAGACTTTTGCTCGTACACCATTTTAGTTTTCTGTGTGACGGAGTGGGAATATGTATAAAGCATATGGAAATATGACTGTCTCATGAAAAACACTTGTATGATTGAGTTGCAAGCTGAACTATCTGCTTATTTTCATGGAACATGGTTTGTAAAATTCTATTTTGGATACTGGCATTCATTTTTTAAAATTTTAATTATTTTATTTTCTTTTTTCAGTGGTCCAAGATTCCTTGTTTATATACCACACCCGGTGCTCCATGCTATGTGTACCCTCCTTAATACCCACCACCAGGCTCACCCATCCACCCCCCACTTCCAAAACCCTGTTTGTTTCTCAGATTCCAAAGTTTTTCATGCTTCCTATCCCTCTCTCATTTATCCCAGTTTACTTTTCCTTTCCTTCTCTTAATATTCTCCATGTTATTCCTTATGCTCCACAAGTAAGTGAAACCATATGATAATTGACTGTCTCTGCTTGGCTTTTTTCACTCAGCATAATCTCCAATCCTGTCCATGTTGATACAAAGTTGGGTGTTTGTCCTTTCTGATGGAGACGTAATATTCCATTGTATGTATGGACCATATTTTCTTCATCCATTTGTCTGTTGAAGGGCATCTTGGCTCTTTCCACAGTTTGGCTATTGTGGCCATTGCTGCTATAAAAACTGGGGTACATATGGCCCTTGTTTACACTACATCTGTATCTTTGGTGTAAATACCCAGTAGTGCAATTGCAGGGTCCTAGGGTAGCTCTATTTTTAATTTTTTAGGGAATCTCCACATTGTTTTCCAAAGTGGCTGTACCAAATTGAATTCCCACCAATAGTGTAAGAGGGTTCCCCTTTCTCCACATCCTCTCTAACACTTGTTGTTTCCTGTCCTGTTAATTTGGCCATTCTAACTGGTGTAAGGTAGTTTTGATTTGAATTTCCCTGATGGCTAATGATGAACATTTTTTAATGTGTTTGTTAGCCATTTGTATGTCTTCTGTGGAGAAGTATCTGTTCATGTCTTCTGTCCATTTTTTGATGTGATCACTTTTTTTTGGATATTGAGTTTGAGGAGTTCTTTATAGATCTTGGATATCAGCCGTTTGTGTGTAGTGTCATTTGCAAATATCCTCTCCCACTCTGTGGGTTGCCTCTTTGTTTTGTTGATTGTTTCCTTTGCTGTGCAGAAGCTTTTTATTTTGATGAAGGCCCAAAAGTTCA
This sequence comes from Spilogale gracilis, assembly GCA_004023965.1. NCBI lineage: Eukaryota > Metazoa > Chordata > Mammalia > Carnivora > Mephitidae > Spilogale > Spilogale gracilis. The sequence continues at coordinate 43,693 of PITA01013073.1, forward strand.
TTTTTGCTTTTGTTTCCTTTGGGTGTTCATTTTCTGAAAAATGAGTGAAATGTGCCTGTCATTTCAAGAAAACAACTGATAGTATCTATAGCCAATAATAAAATCAGGCTTTTGGTTAATTTTGGAATTTTGAAAACCTTATCTGCTGCATGAACTTGGCAGCTTCACAGGATTTACAGACTTTCCTGATGGGAAAGACTGGTGATATTAACAAATGTACTTTTTTAGATACAGTGTAGTAAGTGGATCAGTATCTAGAAGATCTACATAACTCAGTTAACTAATATTTTCCAAACGACAATACGTGATGTTATGGAATCAAATATTGGTAAAAGATTAATTCAGAGTCTAAGATACATTAATGGATGTTAATGTAACGGTATAAAAAGTTCTTTGGCATAGTTTCTAATTCTACATTGCTAGTAACTTTTATGAAATAACCTTTAAGAAACTACCACTTGTCAGAATTTTGGTGTAGTCTAAAAGAAGAATATCCACAATTATTTGAAAAAGCTTTTAAAATTCTCCCTTTTCTAACTTACAATATTCTTTGTATACTTCACCATTAAAATGCTATATTGCAAGAGAGGCAGATATGCAAATCTAGCTATCTTCTATTAAGCTAGAAATAAAGGGATTTGCAAAATTATAAAACCTATTCTTGGGGCACCTGGGTGGCTCAGTCGTTAAGCATCTATCTGCCTTTGGCTCCGGTCATGATCCCAGAGTCCTGGGATGGAGCCCCAGATAGTGCTCTCTGCTTGGCGGGAGGTCTGCTTCTCCCTCTCTCACCCCCCTGCTTGTGTTTCCTCTCTTGCTGTGTTTCTATCTGTCAAATAAATAAAATCTTTAAAAAACAACAAAAACCAAAAACGTATTCTCACTACTTTTTGTTTTGGAAAATACAATTATTTTCACAGAAATGTTATTTTTATGCACGTTAGCACATATTGAGCTTTTATTGTTACTTAAATGAATTAATATCCTTAAATTTGCATTTTAATTTCTTAAGTAGATCTAACGCACAATAACAAAAACTTGTTGAAATCCTCAGTAATTTTTCTTTTTTTAAAATATTTTATTTATTTGACAGAGAGAAACACAGTCAGAGAGGGAACACAAGCAGGGGGAGTGAGAGAAGGAGAAGCAGGCTTCCTGCCGAGCAGGGAGCCCGATTCGGGGCTTGATCCCTGGTCTCCGGGATCATGACCTGAGCTGAAGGCAGTCGCCTAACCAACTGAGCCACCCAGGTGCCCCAAAATCCTCAGTAATTTTTAACAATATAAAGAGGTTCTAAGACCAAGAAGTTGCAGAACTGATGTTTTAGGGAAGTGGAAATATCTGATTTATATGAAGACAGATTTGGGCTTTTATCTGGAATGTAGCCCCCCAAAGCTCCCATTTCCCTAGCCTGTTTTTCCCTTTACAGCTCAGTGTTTTCTGCTATCTTGTTGTCTCCACTTGTATTTCTCATTCATTCCTTTATCCACTGCTCTCTGCCCTTGACCTCTATTGTTGCCCTTTCCTGGTACCCTTACTTTTAAATAATCATCATTTTAACCTATCTTCAGCATGTAATTAATCACACTGTTGATTACACTGTCCTGTCAAGCATGCTTCCTCACCCCTCAGCTTTGTCTAAACATGAGGTGAGAATCTGTAGTTGAAGAAATATATCTCAGGGTCTCAGAGCAAACAGGATCTGTTGAGATGACTTTCACTTGATGTGGAGGTTTAGGGTGGAACTGGTGTAGAGATTTGATTGTGTATTTTCAGTATTATTGCTTGGAATTAAGAGGTCACTCTGAAATGATTTCAGTGGATGTGGCTTGATGCTCTAACAAAGTTGTATGGAGAAAAATAACCAAGAAGGACTTTTTTTTTTTAACCTGTAGTAAAATTTAAATTTTTGAGATAGAAAAAGTTTTGCAGAATTGCTAAATGGGCTTTCTTTATATCCTTGCATATTTTTGTATTGATGCTTTTAGAGCACCTGGGTGGCTCAGTTCAGCGTCCGACTCTTGGTTTCAGTTCAGGTCATGATCTCAGGGTCCTGGGATCCAGCTAGGCTTCATGCTCAGTGGGGAGTCTGCTTGAGATTCTTTCCCTCCCTCTCTCTCTTTGCCCCTCTTCCCCTCCCAGCTCTCTCTTTCTGTGTCTCAAATAAATAAGTAAATCTTAAAAAAAAAAAAAAAAGTGCAGGCTCTGTAGTTGTATTTCCAGTTTAGATCTGACTCACTGTCTACTAGCTAGTGATGTTCAGCAAATTATTTAACTTTTCTGTAGTCAAATTTCTTCATCTGTAATATGGGAATGGAGTTGTAAACATTAAAATTCATGTGAGGTGCTGAGAATGCTGCCCCCAGTGCTTATAGTAAACTCTTGCTAAAATGTTAGATATTGTTCTGAGATGATAGAAGCTTACTGGGTGTGCTAGTTTTATCAAACTATTCTTGGCATGGAGCTCACATTTTCTTGTGATTGCCAGTTTGAAAACATCTTGCATCTTTAGGAATTGATGTCATCTGTATTTGGTGAGATGGGGTGCTAGTAAAGCCTTTTTTAGTGGTTCCTTGGAGGTCTTTTGACCTCCATCTGAAAATGCTAGTGGTAGGAATAGATGTGAATAATATTACTTATGTTTCAAATTTTCTTTTGCTGTGACTGGGAATACACAGATGAAGCTCATATCTTGGTAGTAGTAACAAGACTTACTGTGAAGAACACTGCATTTTTCTCTGTTTTGATTTTCTGGACTAAGAGTACCCATTAAAGCTCCTGCCTAATCCACAAAGGGCAAATAAAAAGTTTATGAAATTTTTGTCAATAATTATAAAACATTTGGGAATCTGAGATGAATTCAATCTTAACAGGATTCTTCTACCTCAGTATGTGTAAAGCTAGGTGAGAAAATGTTTTCTTGGTTGGTTTTTCTTGGCCGGCTGAATGTGCACCATATATAAATGAAGGATTCATGAAGAAGATCCCTTGGAATGATTTCTCATCTAATAGCTGCTCTGCTTTTATAATCACAGGCTCTTAGTTCTAATATATGTCTTTATGGTAGGATTTATCCAGGAGCTAAGCTTCTTAAGGATAATTTAGAGATATTGATGATATTTCACATCACTTTTTTTCCAGCACACACATACATGTGCATGTAGGTGCACCCCAAAATATAGTTGAGCAGTGAACAAAGAAGGAAGAAAAATAATTAGATACCAGGACTGTTTAAGTACTTTCATTCCATGTTTAGATCACCTCCAGTTCTTTTGTTTTCATGATTGGCTCATTATAAATCATGGTTTAATTATTCTATGATTCGGAATAAACATCATTATTTCCTTTCTTCACTGCATTTCACAGATGATTAACTCAGTGTGGGAATCCTTACTCTCACAGATTCTGTTTATTTATTTATTTATGAAGACCTTATTTATTTATTTGTCAGAGAAAGAGCGCGCATAGGCAGAGGAAGAGGGAGAAGCAGGCCCCAAGACTGAGCAAGGGGTGGGGGTGGGGAGGCTGGGTTCCAGGACTCCCCCACTGTGACCTGAAAAGGCAGATGCTTATGCTTAATCAACTGAGCCGCCAGGTGCCCCACATTTTCTTTTTAATAGCTGCATTTTCCTTAATATATATGTTCTCTGCCTGAACCTTAAAGGACAAAAAAAAAAAGTGTTTCAGGGGCATTTATTTTAAATTCTTCCTGCCTTTACTTGTGGCCTTGCTTGCTAGTGTTCTCTGAGAAGCTTTAAAAGAAAAGGTAAATGAAGTATATGGGAGTGCTACCCTTGAAACAGAGTGGTTAGATATTCAAAAGAATACTTACTTCTTTCAGACATTTAAAAACTACCATTTGTCACCCTCATTTCAAAACAGAGGCTCTCACAGAGTTCTTATTCTCATCAAAAAGCACTGTTGGTGAACATTTACAAGGTAGGTGTTCTGATAGGTAGAGGAAAGGAAAAGAAACACTGAGTAAAGAAAAGTCAGTACATATTTACTGAATACTAAGTGCTTTGTACTTTGCTAGGTTTAGGTTGGGGTATCAGTCAAGCATTTGAGTGCCAGAACTGACATGCCAGAATCCCATCTTAAAGGAGCCCACTTTATTCTTACAGGGACAAATAAAATGCATGTAGATAAATAAGCCAGTGCATTGACTGGGTGACTTCAGTTATTTTAAGTGTAAGGAAGAAACCAAAATAATGTTAGAAGATGACTGAGGCTGTTGCTTTAGCTAGAGAGGTCAGGATAATAGAATGAGAACTGCTAGTATAATAACAGACCAGGCTTCTTTACATGTGATAAGAGAATAATAGGAATAAGTAATTCAGTGGCTCAGAACTTTCAGACCCAGTGTCCTCTTTTACACTAGATATTTTGGAATTTCCCATTACTATCCAATAATGCAATTCATACAAAATATCCATAAAATCTAATTAAAGAAAAATAGGTGGACACATAATGTTTTATATTGTGCATATAAGTTACCTTATAGTAATTTATAATACATTAATTTATAATAAAATAATGTGTATTTCAATATATAAATTCTTGGGTATGAATCCACTGGAAGTTATATGGAAGTCAGCAGGTGCTTCTACCTATGCATAGATTGACAGTGTAGTAGCAGTGGGTGCACAATGATAAAGATACATCCTGTTGGGGGCACCTGGGTGGCTCAGTTGGTTAAGCGACTGCCTTCGGCTCAGGTCATGATCCCGGAGACCAGGGATCGAGCCCCACATCAGGCTCCCTGCTCGGCGAGAAGCCTGCTTCTCCCTCTCTCACTTCCCCTGCTTGTGTTCCCTCTCTAGCTGTGTTTCTCTCTGTCAAATAAATAAATAAAATCTTTTTTTTTTTTTTTTAAAGATACATCCTGTTGGTTGCTCAGATACCAAACACCATTGCTGTTGTGAACAAAACAGTATATAGTCTTCCTTTAAGTTACATGTTCTTGGGTGCATTCCTGGAAAACTCAGTGTATGTGAAAACTGGGAGATTATTTCTAATTATATTTAAGTAGAGTTAGGTTCTAGGTTAGATAATTATAAACATCTCTGTTACCTCCCAACCAGGACATTCTAAAGTCGAGGCAATCGCAGAGGGGAAAACTGTTACTGAGTAAGGGGAAGTAAGTGGGAGCTTAGAAAATGTCAGCAACAAGGGGAAAGGGTAATGACAGGCCCTTCAAAGGAGCTTGGGTTTTAGAAAGAGCAAAGAGGAATCAATTTGAAAGTGCAGAGCGGAATAAGGAGGCCATCTATTCCATTTCCAGCCTCTGAGGATTGAGGGATATGAGAGAAAACTCATCCTTTAGTTGTAAAGCATTAAGGGAAGCTATTTTAAGATTGGGATATTCAGGAAATGAATTTCATTAAGTAAAGGAAAGTGCTTTTGGATAAGAGGATAAACATTATTATTATTAACTTTTTTTGGAGAGAGAAAAAGAGCACACACACATATGCAGTTGGGGAAGGCTGGAGGCAGAGGGAGAGAATCTTAAGCAGGCTCCACGCTCTGTGGGCATCCTGACGTGGGGCTCTATCTCATGAGCCTGAGATCATGACCTGAGCCGAAATCAAGAGTCAGATGTTTAATTGTCTGAGCCACCCAGGCGTCCTGAGGAGAAACATTACAGAAAGCATGGGGGTAGGAACAGCCACCAAATTAGGAATGCTGTGTGCTTGTGAAAAGATTTATGAAGGTTGGAAAGAAATGGCATGCATTAGGGTAGTTTGGGGTGAGAGTATCTTGGTGTAGACACCTTTGGATGACAACCAAATTGGTAGTCTGTTTTAGCAATCTAGTCTGTGGGGTTGTGAAAGGGAGAGAGTAAATCGAAATTTGAAATTGACAGATATTGGCAGTAAAGAAGGATAACTTGATGTTTCTTGTTTGGGAAGTGGTAGTTTTGTTGTTGTTGTTGTTAACAAATGAAAAGCAATATAGGAGAAGGAACAAGTTTAGGGCAGAAAACAATAATTCAGTTATAAACAACTTGGGTTTGAAGTATTTGAAAAATAACTCAGCCACAATCAAATTGGAAGGTTTTATAGCATGATACCTATATTCTTTGTGTGTCTACTCTTTGTTAGGTACTATTAAAAATATTCTACTTAAGTTGTTTCATTTATCCTTTATTACAATTTAGTGAGATATTGTCACTGTGATTGTACAGTTTAGGAAACAAGCTCAGAGAGGTGCCAACTTGTTAAGGTTTCACGATTAGCTGATCAGGAATTAAAACCCAGTATCTATAATCTTTCATAAGTACTATGTTTTACAGACTTGTCTAGATGTACGTTTTTGTTTTGTATATTGTTTGGATTTCATGGTGCTTCTCAAAAGTGAGAATTTATGTATTGGAGCAATTATAGAAAAATTCAGAGTCATTATCTTTTCAAATAGAACCTCTTACAGATTTTCTTTATTTTCTTTGAGAATTCTGGTTGGATGAATGTCAGGCTCTTTTTTCTGTGTCTTATTACCTATTTATATTTTTAAATCTTTTTCTCTCTGCTCCATTCCATGGATTATGCATGGATAATATCTTCAGGTCTGTACTCTAAGTCATTAATTCTCTCTTCAACTTTGATCTGCTGTTTAACCTGTCCAGTGAGTTTTAATTTCAGTGATTCATTTCTAGATGGGCTATGTGGTTCTTTTTCCCTTTATTTATTTATATTGAAGTGTAGCTAACACACAGTGTTATATAGTTGTACAACATAGTGATTTAACAAGTTTAAATGTTATGCTATGCTTACAAATGTAGCTCCCATCTGTCACCATGCAGCGCCATTACAATACCATTGACCATATTCACTATGCTGTATCTTTTATTACTGTGATTTCTTTGTTCCATAATTAGAAGACTTTATCTTCCACTCCCCTTCACCCATTTTGTTCCTCCCCCACTCCTCTGTTGTCTTCTCGCACCTGAACCTGTGTTGTTATTTGTCCAGTTTCCTGATCCTTTTTGATGGTCCCTAGTTCTTTGCTCATGTTTTTGACTCATTCTTTTCTTTTCTTTCTTTTTTTTCTTAAAGTCTTAAGCATTTAAAAAGTGTATTTGATCATTCTAGTACTTTGGAGGCTCTAATTCTGTTGTCATTTCTGCTGAATCTCACCTATGGTGACTTGTTTCCTTAATGGGATTTTTTTTTTTTATTGTTACTTAAATTTTTTTTTCCAGTGTTCCAAGATTCATTCCCCATTCCCCACACCCAGTGCTCCATGCAATAGGTGCCCTCAGTACCCACCACCAGGCTCTCCCATCCCCCCATCCCCCTCCTTCCAAGTCCCTCAGTTTGTTTCTGTGTCCAAAGTCTCTGTTGTTTCGTTTCTCTCCCTGGATTACCCTACTTCCCATTTACTTTCCTTCTCCCCTACTGTCCTCTACATTACCCCTTATGCACCGCAAGTAAGTGAAACCATGTGATACTTGACTTTCTCAACTTGGCTTATTTCACTCAGCATAATCTCTTGCAGTCCAGTCCATGTTGCTACAAAAGTTGGATATTTATCCTTTCTGACGGAGGCATAGTATTCCATTGTATATATGTACCACATCTTCTTTATCCATTCATCTGTTGATGGGCACCTTGGCTCTTTCCACAGTTTGGCGATTGTGGCCATTGCTGCAATGAGCATTGGGGTATATATGGCCCTTCTTTTCACTACATCTGTATCTTTGGGGTAAATGCCCAGTAGTGCAATTGCAGGGTCATAGAGTAGCTTTATTTTTAATTTTTTAAGGAATCTCCACACTGTTTTCCAAAGCAGCTGCATCAGCTTGCATTCCCACCAACAGTGTAAGAGAGTTCCCCTTTCTCTGGAGCCTTTCCAACACCTCAGTGGGTTTTTAAATTTTGAGTTGAATGCTTATTATTTTGGTGACCTTGATCTTTGAAAATCCTAAAAGGCATATGTGGATGGGCCATGCCCCTAGAGACCAGTTACTTCTGTTGGGAACCCAAAGTCTCTATCAATTTGACAACTTTAATTTCTCAGCTTGAAGTTTCCTTGACCGCACAGGTAATGTTTTGTTTGTTTTTTCAAATAACTTATTCCACCACATTACCGTAAGTGTGGGAATCAGTGTATAGGTGGTAGGTTGTTAGAAGTGCACAAGGTATTTTAGAGAAATTATCAAGGAAAAGTTCTCACAATTAAGAAAAGGGCAGAGGAATATGAGTTAGTCATGACTAGGAAGAAATGGTCAAAGTAGGTGGAAAACCAGGAGAGTTGTTTTTGTAAGTAGGAGAGAGGTTCAAGGGGAGGGTGGTTCATATATGTTCTTTGTTTTCTCAGTACTAAACTTTTTCTTTAACAGTTTTTATCAATGCTTTCCTCTGGTCCTTTTCCACCTGGCTCCTCTCCCAAAAGGAAAGAAAACATAGTGGTACTAATCATCCTTAGAACATAGTTATTTGTATACTTGTTTGTATATTTGGCTGGATTATAAATGCTGAGGGCAAAGACCTTCAGTTATTTATGACATCTCACATAATGAACATTTGAATGGCCTCATTCTTACACAGATCCTTTTTAAAAGGTATGCTTAAAAACACATTGATAACTTTCCTTGACTTCTGAAACCAGTCCTGAATATAAACTCTTTCTGTTGTCTAGGGAGATCTTGTTCGAAAACTGAAAGAAGATAAAGCACCCCAAGTAGATGTAGACAAAGCTGTAGCTGAGCTCAAAGCCCGGAAGAGGGTTCTGGAAGCAAAGGTGAGTCCTGGGATCCTAAAAGAGGAACGTTATCTTTATTTAATTTCCCTGGGTGGGAAAGACCTAGAAAAGTTTCTGAAACGAGATTTGCCTCATCTCTATATATCCAGCATACCTTCTCCCCTATCTGGCAGACTTCTCATGCTTTCACATTGCACCTCAAAATGTCACATTATTTGTGAAGCCTCCCTGACTTCTGACCCAGCCCTCCCCTAAATCCTAGATTTAATACACTCCATGAATTCCCTGGAAGGTATTGTGCTTGCTCTTTTTTTTTTTTTTAAAGATTTCATTTATTCATTTGACAGAGAAACAGATCACAAGTAGGCAGAGAGGCAGGCAGAGAGAGAGAGAGGAGGAGGAAGCAGGCTCCCTGCTGAGCAGAGAGCCTGATGCGGGCCTCGATCCCAGAACCCTAAGATCATGACCTGAGCCGAAGGCAGAGGCCCTAACCCACTGAGCCACCCAGGCACCCTCTTTTTTTTTTTTTTAAGATCTTATTTATTTGAGAGAGAGAGAGGGTGAGAGAGCGTGTGCGTACACACATGAGCAGGGGCTGAGGGGTCTCAGACCCCCTCTGAGCAGGGAGCCCAATGTGGGACTTTGATCCTAGGACCCTGGGATCATGACCTGAGCCAAAGGCAAATGCTTAACCAACTGAGCCACCCAGGCGCCCGTGCTTGCCCTTTTTAATTTTTTTTCTTGCTCCTTATGAATTCTATAATGGCTTTTTGTTAAACTTCTTTTCTTTTAAGGAAAAGGTGTATCCATCCAATACCTGCTCCCAGATCTTTCAAATAGTAAATCTCCCATCGCCAAACTGAAATAATTTGGAATTCTAAGTCAGTGTCTCACTGCAGTGATCCACTAAAAATTCAGACATTGCTTATCAGTATCTGCATCTAAGTAAGCTTGGTCTTCCTGAATAATTAAGTTAAAGGTATCTTTTCTGTAATGGAAAGGGGGAAAAAACCCTAAGGTTTCTATTTTTTAAAGGCATCAAAATCTTGTCTGGTAAATTTTATTTTGAATTTTGCTGAGGAAAAAACCAAATTCACATATAAATTCATATTTCCTCTCACCCCTAATCACACGTTTTCTGTTTGAAAATCCCTTACAGGAGCTAGCATTACAACCCAAAGATGACATTGTAGACAGAACAAAAATGGAAGATACCCTGAAAAGGAGGTTTTTCTACGATCAAGCTTTTGCTATTTATGGAGGTAGGGGATGAATGACCAGTTATGTTGTTGGTGACTTTACTATTGTCCTTTGTCCCGACCCGCGGGTAGTCAATGGAGACCCTGGAGGGGGAGTGAGAATGATAGGACAAGAGACACAAGACAGGATTCTGATCAAGTCTCGTTTATTGGCAAGTTCAAGGGGGTAATTATAGGGCAGGCAGCGAGGGGAGTTTCTCTAGCAGGCAGCTCAAGTAACTAAACCACAAAAATTAGAGATAGCATAGTGAAACACACTGCTAGCCATCAGTGGCATTCCAGTAAGAGCTGTTTTAGGGAGTAGAGCTTGCACAAAAACAGCTTATCAGAAGTTGGACGTAAATGGCCCTGCCAGTCAGCAGCTGGGCGCAAGTAGCCTTGCCAAGGTCTGGCTTCCCACAGTTCTTAGATCAAAAACATGGCTTTTCAGTTGGTAACTAATTCTATCAGGTCACATAAAACAGAATATTTTGCTTTTGTTTGTTTAAAATTGGCCATTGGTGTAAAATCTGTTTGTTTCTTTCCCCCTACTTATTCTCAAAGACTGCTTTTTTCCATTATGATGTAGGGAATTGTTAGGGGCCCAGGTATGAAGCACCTCATATGTCCCCAAGTACTTCTTGGGGACAGTCAAGGGTCATTTGTAACACTGGCCAACTGTATCGTGCACCTTCACACAAGGGCAGTGAGAAGCCAGGGTCCCTAGAGGGTTCTTTCTGGCAACTGCCAGGAGAAAACATTCTTTATAGGTATGTAGGTAAATCTCTACATCTTTCTGTGAAGGTATGTAGGCAAATACAATTCACTGATTAAATGTACAGTGCTATATTTCATAATCAGTGGAGATCCTTGCAACAGTATTAGACTTTTAGTACTTTTTCACTGATACTTGATTCAGTTTTGGCTAAGCAAATCTCTAAATGTTCAATTTGAGATTTAAATATAGTGGCTCACGTACCCCAAAGTTAAATATAGTGGCTTATATATCCAAGAATAAATTAGAGAATCGGGTGCTAAAATTTATCATTATCAGCTGATACAAGTTAGATTTATGGCAGAAAACTAACCTGTTTTTCGTTGTTTCTGATATGTGGAGGAACATCTTTTGCTTTTAGTTTTTTGCAAATCCTATGTGGAATTCTCAATATAGAAGTAGTAAACGGAGTAAGGGCTTTCTAAATTCACTTCCCTCACCTTGCTGGAAGTAAAGGGTTACTTTCAGTAGCCCCTTCAGAATTGAGGGGTTTGAATTATTGACTTTAATACCTACTTAGGGACTACTGAAGTCTTGTAGTTTCTTGTATCTCCTTGCTTTAATTTTCTCAGTGAAAAGGTAAAGTATAAATTTTCCTTGTTCATATTTTATAGGTGTTAGTGGTCTGTATGATTTTGGGCCAGTGGGATGTGCTTTGAAGAACAATATTATTCAGACCTGGAGGCAGCACTTTATCCAAGAGGAACAGATCCTGGAGATTGATTGTACCATGCTCACCCCTGAGCCAGTTTTAAAGTAAGATTTCTACTTTGGGGGCTGGAATTCATTGATATGCACATTTAGTAACCTCTGATTATAAAAACTACTCGTATTCATGGTAAATATGTGGAAAATTAAAAAAAAAAATTCACCTGATGCTCATAGACAGCCATGTTGAAATTGTTGTCTTTATCCTTATTCTCTTCTTTCTCTGCAAGTCTTTGTACATATATCAATGTTAGCAACGCACTGCTTTTTTTCATGTAATAGAGGTGAACATTTACTTATATCATTAAATAGTCTTCTGAAGCATTTTTAATAATAGCATAGTATTCTCTTGTGTATATACCATAATTTATTTAGCTAGTGCCTTATCATAGGCATTTAAATTGTTCCTGGGGCACCTGGGTGGCTCAGTTGATTAAGCAGCTTACCCCTTGTTTTGGCTCAGGTCATGATCTTAGAGTCCCGGGATTGAGCTCCAAGTCAGGCTTTGTACTCAGCAAGGAGTCTGCTTGAGATTTCTCTCTATCCTCCCCCTCTACCCACCCCTCTCCCACTCCTGCATGCGCACTCTCAAATAAATAAATCTTTAAAAAAAAATTGTTCCTGAGTTTTGAGTCCACTGAACATCCTGATAGATGGATTTTATATGTTTATGATTATTTCCTTTAAGTTTTTAGAAGTTCTGGGCAAAGGTGTGTAATACATTTATAATCAAATAACTACTATTTGTGTTGAAGTGTTAGTGAAGAAATTTATTTTATTCCTGCTAATATTGTTGAAAGCAGAGCAGGATTGTTAGAATATGAAAAAAAGAATGCTCACATTTTGTATCTCATCACTTCATTTAATGTTGCCTAGGAAAGAACTAATTTTTACTGTTTGCATCCTTTGGGCTCTCTCAGTAATTTCAGCCAATAAAAACAAAATAATTCCTGATGACTAATCTAAAAGATCAGGACAACCTACTCTTTCTTTCTTTCTTTTTTTTTTTTTTTTTAAAGATTTTATTTATTTATTTGACAGAAGGAGAGAGAACACAAGCAAGGGGAGTGGGAGAGGGAAAAGCAGGCTTCCTGCTGAGCAAGGAGCCTGACAGGGACTTGATCCCAGGATCCTGGGATCATGACCTGAGCCAAAGGCAGATGCTTAACTGACTGAGCCACCCAGGCGCCCCTAAGACAACCTATTCTGTAGCTACTTGCTCCACTGATAGGAATTGTGTAAGAGATAATACCAGTGTCCATACAGTTTTCAGTGGCAGAAAACTCTTAAGACTTAGGATTTCTACTGAGTTACCATGAATTCTTGCTGAGTCAGATTCCCCCTGGTTTTGGCCTTTGTGTCATCAATCATTAATTGTGACATAATTTGGGTCATCAATCATTAATAATCGGATAGGCATGGATTAATTGATGCCACAAGGTAGTGCATACTTTATGACAACTTGTAAAAGAATATAATCTAGTCGATGTCTTTTTCCTATGGAAAGGAAGAGCTCGGGTGTGGGGGTGCAGAGGGTGGAGATAGATTTGAGAAAGAACTTTCTTCCCCATAGAAACATCATTATATATATGGGAGCTTCCATCTTTCAGATACACAGATATAAGCTTGATGTACTATATGTAGGGGGTGATTATCTTAGAACATAAAGTGTATGTATTAATTTGTATGAAAATGACAAATTGGTTTGGCATTTGTTAACTTAGGACCTCTGGCCACGTAGACAAATTTGCTGACTTCATGGTAAAAGATGTGAAAAATGGAGAGTGTTTTCGTGCTGACCATCTATTAAAAGGTATGGCTTTTCATCTTGGATAAATAGTCTTCCAAGTAAAATTGATCAAAACAAAGGGTTTAGATTAAATTTTTCTCATGTTTTTTTAATGAAAAATTTGTGGGGGCATAATGTATAAAGAGTAAAGTGCACAGGCCGACCCCATTTAAGCTGCCCTCCAGCTGAGTGTGTTGTGCAGGTGCTGGCCGCCCGGGCTCCGGCAAGTCTGTCAGGGCTGTTTTTCCAACAGCTTTTCTCACTTTGTCTCTTTCACATTTTGGTAATTCTTGCAATACTTCAAACTTTTTCATTATTGTTACATTTTTTATAGTGATTGGTAATTAGGACTCTTGTGAGCTCAGGTGATGGTTAGCATTTTTTAGCAATAAAATTTTAATTTAATTTTAAAAATATTTTTTGGAAGATTTTATTTATTTATTTGACAGAGAGAGATACAGCAAGAGAGGGAACATAAGGAGGGGGAGTGGGAGAGAGAGAAGCAAGCTTTCTGCTGAGCAGGGAGCCTGATGCGGGGCTCCATCCCAGGACGCTGGGATCATGACTTGAGCCAAAGGCAGACTCTTGATGACTGAACCACCCAGGAGCCCCAATTTTAAAAATACTTTAATTAAGGTATATATATATATATACCTTTTATATATATATATTTTAAGATACATTACTATTGCATATTTAACAGCACAGTATGGGGAAACAACTTTTATATGCACTGGGAAACCAAAACATTTATCCGACTTGCTTTATTGAAGTATTTGCTATATTGTGGTGGTTTGGAACCAAACCCATAATATCTCCGAGGTATGCCTGTACAACTTGAGTCCCTTACTTAACAACAAGTTCTTTTTTTTTTTTTTAAAGATTTTATTTATTTATTTGACAGAGAGAAACACAGCTAGAGAGGGAACACAAGCAGAAGGAGTGAGAGAGGGAGAAGCAGGCTTCTTGCTAAGCAGGGAGCCCAAAGCGGGGCTCGATCCCTGGTCTCTGGGATCATGACCTGAGCTGAAGGCAGGTGCTTAATCAACTGAGCCACCCAGGCGCCCCGATAATTAGAAATTCTAAGTCAGCAAAAGAATCAATACAGTATCATGATTCTCCCTCTAAAATCAACCATGGGATTTATATAAAGTAAGAACATTATCCTTGGATTCATTTTTTTTTTTACCACTCCAGCACTGAAACTCAAAGTGCATTGTCCTTTTACCCATTGATTGAAATTGACGTGTCAACACTGTTCTTGTAGCTCATTTACAGAAATTGATGTCTGATAAGAAGTGTTCTGCTGAGAAGAAATCAGAGATGGAAAGTGTCTTGGCTCAGGTGAGTACTTTAGAGATATCATCACAGCAACTCAGGTAGGTACTGTCTTTCAGTGTTTGGTGACTATTGAATTCCACACTGTGCTGACCCAGGCCACGATTGTAAGAAGTAGAATTTATCTTCTGTCTGTCTCTCTTTGTATTTTTTTTTAATATTTTATTTATTTGACAGAGAGAAACACAGCGAGAGAAGGAACACAAGCAGGGGGAGTGAGAGAGGGAGAAGCAGGCTTCCTGCCGAGCAGGGAGCCCGATGCGGGACTCGATCCCGGGTCTCCCGGATCATGACCTGAGCCGAAGGCAGCCACTCAACCAACTGAGCCACCTAGGCGTCCCTCTCTTTGTATTTTTATTTTCTTCTCTTTCTACCTTTTGTGGCTAACACTTTATTTTGGCCCAGACTAGCAGTTCAGTGTAAATAGGCATGAAATGTGTTCCATCTCCTTGGAAACCAATTTTCTCTATTTAATAACAAAAACCAGAGAAGTGACTAATGATGAATAGTTCATTCAATAGTTCATTCTTGATGTGGAGATTTGGGGGCAGATATCCTTGTGAACACTGTCTCCTGAGCCACTTGATCTGTTTCTGGTTGCACTGTCCCTGACTACATGCTGTTACTCTTAGAACCTGGTGAGCAGGCCTCTGCTTTTCCTATAGACTAAAAGTTTTATAATTTCTTTTTTTTTTTTTTTTTTTTTTTTTTTTTTTTTTTTTTTTTTTTTTTTTTTTTTTTTTTTAAATATTTTTTATTTATTTGACAGAGAGAAACACAGCGAGAGAGGGAACACAAGCAGGGGGAGTGAGAGAGGGAGAAGCAGGCCTCCCGCCGAGCAGGGAGCCCGATGTGGGGCTCGATCCCGGGTCTCCGGGATCATGACCTGAGCCGAAGGCAGTTGCTTAACCAACTGAGCCACCCAGGCGCCCC
>PITA01013074.1:0-21019 GCA_004023965.1 Spilogale gracilis
TGTGGAAAGAGCCAAGGTGCCCATCAACAGATGAATGGATAAAGAAGATGTGGTACATATATACAATGGAATACTATGCCTCCATCAGAAAGGATGAATATCCAACTTTTGTAGCAACATGGACTGGACTGGAAGAGATTATGCTGAGTGAAATAAGCCAAGAAGAGAAAGCCAAGTATCGCATGGTTTCACTTACTTGTGGTGCATGAGGGGTAAACTGGAGGACAGTGGGAGAAGGAAAGTAAATGGGAACTAGGGTAATCTAGGGAGGGAAACGAAACAACAGAGACTTTGGACACAGAAACAAAGTGGGGGACTTGGAGGGAGGGGGGTGGAGGGATGGGAGAGCCTGGTGGTGGGTACTGGGGACACCTAAAGCGTGGAGCACTGGGTGTGGGGAATGGGGAATAAATCTTGGAACACTGGGGAAAAAAAATTTAGTAACAGTAAAAAAAAAAAAAATTAAAAAAAAAAAAAAAGATAATCCAGGTCTTCTGAGATGTGGATGCCCAAATGCGATTCGACACAATTGTCTGTGAGGGGAAATGGGAAGGGGGCCGGGAAAGGCAGAAGGAGTCTGACACCCAACAAGGAAAAGAGGGAGAGAAGGTGGTAGAAGCATCCTAGAGCTCCAAAGTTAACTGAACTTATCTCAAAATGATAGTACCAGTATAGACATATTTAAAGCTAATTAACTATTAGAAAAAAGTACAGAGAAAGCTAAGTAATGTAAGTCCTTATCTGTGGGGGGCTGGGTGGGGGTAAGGCATGTGAGGCGAAGAGCCCTTGCTCCCTGTTCTCAACCATGCGTGTGTGTGTCCACTGAAACCTACTATGTGTATTACTTTAATAAAAATGAAGAAAAAATAAAGTAACAATAAAAATAAATAAAATGAGATGAGATGCATGTGTAGATATACATGTGCATGTGTTTATTTAAATCTCATGAGTGATTACTTTAATTAAAATAAAATGTGTCTCTGTGTAATTAAGTATTGTGGTTTTGGTCTAACCTGTGCAGAAGATGGTAGCATTTTTAATGTGGTTTTGGGGTGTCTTCCATAGGAGGTAGGCTCTGCAAGGGATACTTGGCCATTTTTTTTCCTTGGGCCATTTTTCATTTTCCTGAAGCTGCCTGGGGCTTTATATAAAAGACTGTTTAGTGTAACCTTTCCAACTGTGCCTATTAACCACTGACCTTTCTTCTTGACAATTCTTCACCCATTTCAGCCTTTGTGTACTGTTGTGGGAAGAAATGAAGGGGCCCCAAAGGGCTTTCAAAGGGAGGCATGAGAAAGCTGTGATAAAACTGGCTCTGGGCGAGAGAACGTGGATCTTGGATATGTGTGCCGAAACAAATCAGCTTCTGGGCACAGATTCACAAATAAGGGTTCTCCAGGAAAATGGCCATGGAACCCATGGGAGCAAAAAGTGGCCAGGGACAGAGGGACAGACAAATGACCTGAGTGGATAAGGAAATGAGAATCCGGATCAGTGGGGGCCTCCTAATAGAAAATTATTACCAAATATGCCATGTACATCTGGACTTTGTTCTCACATTCACACCTGTCTATGTGTGATTGTGAAACACATACACACCTGTCCTGAACACACAAGGCTGGCTTGCATATCATGTCACCGCAACTTCTGATGATGTCACGTGACTCCTGGAGTTCCCTGGGGACCCTGAGCAACACCCTGCCACTCAGGTCTCTCCTGGCCATTCACCTGCTTCTCAGGCCGACGGTTCAGCGGTCTTACCTTTTGGATTTGAGAAAATACCCCTTTTCTCAGCTTACAGACCGTCGCGTGGGGGCCCCCTCAGAGACTGGCTGTGTAGGCGTCCTCTCTCTTCATGAGCGCTTGTACACACTGCACTAAAGTGAAAACTGGTTTCGCTCATATTGCATCTTCACCCATAGGACCTCGAGGTCAGGGCAGGAGCTGTATCTGGCTTCCCACCAAGTGCAGAGCCTGGCACTTAGTAGGTTTCCAGCTACTATTTCTTCAGGGAATATGCACACTTACCCTGAGAAGGGTGGGTCTCTGCTGGGGGCAAAATGGAGGGAACAGAGGCAGCCGTCCCTCATCATCTTGTTTCAGGGCTTCTTCTTCTGTCCTTCCTACATTGATTTCTATTCTTTCTGCTTCTTAGAAAAAGCAGAAATAAAACCAGAGGGCGGAGGCTGGTTACATTTAATGTGCCAATGGTCTGCATTAGGTCATTCAGCCCCAGAAGTTTGCCTTCTGTCTCCCTTATCCTTTGCTCTTATGAGCTTCTACAGGCCCTCCATGCACTGTTCAGAGTTTCTGGGAGATTTGCTGCACGGTTTCAACACATCTTTTTATTAAGATCACAGGAATTTATGGATGAGGTAGTTTCCTCCTTGTTTTAAAGCTGAGGAAATGAAGGCGCGCAGATACACTCTGTGGGGTCACACGGCTAGAAAGCGGCAGAGCTGGGCAGAGCTCATTCACAGGTGACTGAAAATTGGTGCCCACTTTCCTTTACCTGGGTGCCTCAAGCAAATTTCCTTGAGGAAGACTCTGGTAATTTCTTGTGCAAACCCTCCATTTTTTGCCTGAGGGAGTTGAAGTCTAGTGGAGGGAGGTGACTTGCTTAATGCAGACAGTTGATAGCCTTTCCCTGTCTCATTCAAGAATATATTTATTACACTCTTAATAGCAAGGCCAGTAGATCAGAGGCTGAGGAAAGCAGATACCTGATAGTCCTTAGGTGACAGGTTGAATCTGCTGTACGCATTTTGAGGGCAGAGCTTTGATATCAGGCAGGCTCAAGTTCAAATCCCAGCTCTCCCATTTATCAGGTGTGAAAGGAAGGAGCTAACTTATTGAGTAGCCATTTTGTCCTAGGGTTATTTTAAGTACTGAATGAGACGAAGCATGGAAAACACTATTTCGTCTGGGGCCCAGTGTAGGCATTGTAGAGAAGGGCTGTTATCTTTATAATTCAGCTTGCCAGGTCTAGAAGTGTGTTAAGTGTGTTACTGATTGTAAATATGGTGGAGACTAGTTCTTGGCCACCATGTAGGTCTGTATACATCCATTACAAGTTTTCCAAATTTCTATCTAACATTCTGTGTGGCTTAGGCTTTATAATTCTATTTTTTTATTATTTCTAAAATGCTAGGGATTTTTTTTAATTACACTGTGAAAAAAAAAGAGGTCATTCTCTTCTTACATGCCACAGCTTCTCTCTGTGTGTGAAAGAGTGGTTTTAATCTTTTTCACTCATCAGATCTGGAACTTAGGAAAGCATGGTTACGGAGAAAATTATGACATCATTAATAAAATAAATGTTTTGAGGTCATACACATGAGTTGGGCATTGGCTTTTAAGACTTTGAATTTGTGGGGCACCTGGGTGGCTCAGTCATTAAGCATCTGCCTTCGGCTCAGGTCATGATCCCAGGGTCCCAGGATTAAGCCCGCATTGGGCTTCCTGCTCGGTGGGAAGCCTGCTTCTCCTTCTCTCACTCCCCCTGCTTGTGATCCCTCTCTAGCTGTGTTTCTCCCTGTAAAATAAATAAATAAATAATATCTTTAAAAAAAATTTTCAAATTTGCTAGAAGTATTTGCCATTTCAGAAAGGACAGGTATGTTCTTAAAGGATAGCTATGGCTGTTTTTTTTTTTTTTTCCTTTTAAGATTTATTTATTTATTTGAGAGAGAGAGAGAATGTGCAAACAAGGAGGGGGCAGAGGGAGAAGGAGAATCCCAAGCAGACTCTGCCCTGAGTGCAGAGCCTGATGTGGGGCTCAATCCTATGACCCTGAGATTATGATCTGCGCTGAAATCAATATTTCAGCTCAGAATGCTTAACTGGCTGGGCCACCCAGGAGCCCAACAATCTGTCTGTTGAAATAGATTACAAGCAAGAATGGGACTATGATGGGGTGGATGGGGGGAAGCACATAAACTTTGGAGTCAATTATACTGGTTTTCAAATCCTGGGAGCATCACCTATAATTGTGACTTTAACAAAGCCTGGTAAACCCTTCGTATCCCAAATTTCCTATCATAAAAGAGGGATTTCAATTTTTACTTTGCAATGTTGTTATGAGCCTTAAATGTGAGCTAAATATCTAGTCTTTCCCACCAAGAGTGCTCACAAATAATAACTATTACTTCTATCATGGGGAGCCAGGGTGCCCTGCATTTGAACCAAACTGCACCATTTGGTAGCTATGTGAAAAAGTTACTCTTTGAACCTGAGTATCTGTAAGGAGAATGGAGATAATATCTGCATTATGGGTCTGTCATGAATAGCAAATGAACTAAATACTGTCTAGTTTGCAGTAATGATTCGATAAATGTCTCTCTCTCTCTCTCTCTCTCTCTCTCTCTCTCTCTCTCTCTCTCTCCCCCCCATCCCTCTCTCTTTCTATTGCTCTTTACCCAGTGATGACTATTTATGCATCTGGACATTGTCGTTTTGCACAAGATGCTTAGTTTGCAGAATCAAGGTCACTGAGAAACTGTCTTCTTGTCTTCATTTCCACAAGCAGAGGTCACACATCCAATAAAGGAAAAGGATGATAAGCCACGGAACTTCTCACATCGTGCTCCTCTCTCTGGGGAGAAACCCCGTGGTTTACAGCCGGGCTTCCACGGTTGCCGGTGCCCTCTCAGGGGGTTTTGGGGCTGGCTGCAGCCTGTTAGACACTCTTCTTGTGCCTATACCTGCACAATAGCCAAACATGTCAGGTCCCTTGCTCTCAGTGGGATTTACCAACTTGTGATCCAGTCCGTACTGCAGACTTACTATATGGGAAAGAAATGCTGTTGAATGTGATAGTCTAACTTGATTATATTCTTGTGGTCCATATGCACATTCAAGCATTACATATTGTGTGCCCACAATGATCTGGGCATCGTGCTATACACTGGGATTACACCAATCAGTAACATTGGTGTGGCTCCTAATTTATTATTTGGGGGTCGGGAGAGAGACAGACAACTCACAAGTAAAGAAATTAAGCAAAATCATCATGAAATGTATTGTCCCCATTTGGATTTATGTCTTTTAAATAGCATGAGGATAGACAGATTGTGTTTTAAATATTAAATCCTCTAATTATTTGCTGTGTGATTCAAGGCAAGTTAATTAACATTTCTGAAACGCAATGACCTTGTCTTTAAACAAGTGTAATACACCAACAAGAGCTGCTCTTAGGTTTAAACAAAATACAGCCTGAAAGTGCTTAAGATATGTCTGATAGAGTCATGTAATAGCTAAGGAATCAAAGGGGACAAATTTTAGGGGCACCTGGATGGTTCAGTGGGTTAAGCATCTACGTCTTGGTTTCAGCTCAGGTCATGATCACAGGTCATGAGATTGAGCCCCATGTCAGGCCCCAGGTGGAGTCTACTTAAGATTCTTTCTCTCCTGTCTTTCCCAGTCTTCCCATTCTCCATTTGCACTTGTGTTCTCTCCTCTCAAATAAATGGGTGAATTAAAACATTTTAAGAAAAAAAAAGAAGACAAATTTTGAACACACACACACAACACACACACACACACACACACACACACACACACACACATTTTTGCCCCACTAACCACTAAATCATTCCCTATGTACTCCCCATGGTATTTTCCCACCTTTCCTTGCCTTTAGCATTCCTTATTCTATGTACTAGTTGCATAACTTTGGATGAGTTATTTAACTTTTCCAAGCTACACATGTAAAATTATGATAGCAATACCTCGCAGGGCTAGAATAAGGATTCAGTAACTATTCCGTGTAAAGTACCCCCCTGATATTAGAAGCTTAATAAATGCTGTTTCCTTCCTTTCACATTCTTTCAGCCTAAAAAACACATACGCTGCAGCATTTATAAAAACAAATCGAAAGAGATCATCCAACGGTATGAAAGAACATTTAGACTATTTCAGGTAGAGTGTCCACATCTTTCTGTATAATTATCATCCAAATCCAAGGTCAGGCCCAAATGATCACTTCAATATTTCATGATGGCATATGAAATAGCCATGTTAGTGGAATGCCTGCATGTTTATTAGGTACATGCCAAAGGCAGGGAACTCCTATGAGAGGGACTGAGTTCTCTAAATTCCAGCATGAAAATATTGTGGTAGACTT
The DNA here is from genome assembly GCA_004023965.1 of Spilogale gracilis. Classification (NCBI taxonomy): domain Eukaryota; kingdom Metazoa; phylum Chordata; class Mammalia; order Carnivora; family Mephitidae; genus Spilogale; species Spilogale gracilis. The sequence goes on from PITA01013074.1 coordinate 6,125, forward strand.
TTACATTGAGGGCAACATTATCTGCATTTGATTAAGGATAGAGCACTAATTTGGATAAAAAAACTAGGCAAATGAGCATATAAGTCCTACTATGACTTTAAAGTGATTCTCTTTACCAATTAGTAATTTTAATATTAACTATGTAGGTAGACTTCATTTTTCACTACAAACATTAAGTTGTTCATTCTCATTTATTTAAAAAATAATACGAGCTTTCGCAGATCCCATCAATTCCGTGGGATTTTCTATAATTGACAGCACAGGTTAGATGTAATCTTGGCTGGTATGTTCACAGGACAGGAATTGGTTACTGACCAGATGTATATTCACCACCACTGAATTACCTAGTTATTTCCACTGGTTTGCTGATAAATGTTTAACAGCCAGATCTTTTGTATCAGGAGGGTGAACCCAAATTTGCAGTGTTTACCAACTTCTGTGCTGAAAATACTCCCACCATGCCCGATTTCAGCTAACTGTAACCACTGACTTGCAAATTTCAGAGCTTGTTCAATTTCAAGCTAACTGTTTGTAACAACTGACTTGCAAAATTTCAGGAGCTTGTCCCAGCCCATCGCTGACTTTATGTGAGGTGCAGTGCTCTAACCACTAGGAGTAGAGGGAGAGAGTAAGCACTAAATTCACACCAGCTTTAACAAACGCCACTGACCTGTCCAGGAGATTGCAAAAAAACATTCAACTGGCAATAAGAAAATCTAGATTTGTTTTTTAGTATTTTCCCATATAGCAGGTTTATGGAAAAATGCATGATCGCAGTACCAAAATTTTCATGTATTGCAAAAATAACGTTGAGATGGTTAAATGAGAATGCAGTGTTAAAAAGTGTAGCCCCAGTGACAGAGTATAAAATGATTCAGTGGTAATATCTCTAATGTACTTCAGCAGTAAGATATTTGATGTTGGGAGACAGGAGGTAACATTTCATCGAACAAGGAGGGAAGCCTCAGAGAAAGCTCTTCCTACAAAAGAAGAAATCCAAACACAAGTTTCCACAACCAGAGATTTAACGAGAAAAAGTCCCAGAGAGGCCACATATTCAGAATGTAGGATTTGGATTACAGATGAGGATAATGATGCTATAATTAATAGCAGTTAGTAACTCGCTGGTGGTTACTACATATGTACTAATTGTTTTACTTTAATTACTTCGTAATCCTCAGACAATCCATCTAAACGGCAATCCGTTAAAAAGTTGTCCGCTATTTTGATTCATTTTGTACATTTGGTGGGTTTTCAGTAAGGAAATGAAATTCAATTTCAACCATGATTTTGAGAAGCCAAATCTTGCTGGGAGGAGGATAGTCCCCCTTTCGACTTCAGAGTTCAACACTGATCCATGTAATCAGGATGCATTAACACCTTAGAAACAATCACTTACAGTATTTTCCACTTCGTTCCTAAAGCGTCAGATATTTGGAATGAAGTTCATGTGTTCCTGATTTCTTCCATTTGACTCGCTGCTGAACGCCCAGGTTCTGAGGGAGGAAGTGCATGCCCCAAAATGGCTGGAAAAGCTAAGCCGTGCTAATGTCTATAGTTCACTGATTGACAGCATTGATACTTCCCGTATTTTCAAACAAATTTTATTTAATGACTATCTTAATTTCCCTAATCCCTCTTCTAGCTCTATTTCATCCTCCACACAGTTCCCAGAAGCTCAGCTCTTCCCTTGCCACACCATCCTTAAAGATGTGACCTCCTCTAGTCTATAGTATAAATTAGAAAACTCGTCAAGTACAAATAATCTCCCATGTTCAGACTCTAATTTCCCTTTCCAACGTTTTTCACAACACAGACGCGCACACACACACACACACACACGTGCACATACATATACATACATAAATACATATAAATGCACGCCGGCAAGCATTTTATCCCATATCACTCAACTCATTCCTCAGTCCCATTCTTGTTCTCCCATATTTCTCTTCTTCCTGTGTTCTTTATTCCAGGAATCTCCTTCCACCTCACATTTCTCACATTTAAACACACCCACACCCCCCCACACACGTTATCCATTAATTAAGATCCAGCTCCAAAGCTACCTCTTCCAAAAACTTTTTTCTAGAACCTCTCTCCAAAATATACACAGATACCATAATTATCTATCTCCTCCCTTCCTATGTTAGCATTTTCTTTGTGGTTATAATCAAGCAAAAATGAGTTATCATTTGTATTAAGTTCTTATTTATAGTATGTGGCTAATATCTAATCTAAGTACTCTTCAAGAGAATATTGTATATGCAATTCTACCATAAATTCACAGAATACCTTACACAATTCTTGAGCGGAAATATACATAAATGTGCACACACATATGCATCTACCTGCATATAGTTATCAAGCACCAATTTCCAACAAAGTGTCAGCTAGCTATTTTATTTCCTCATGTTTCTATGCCTCTTCAAATTAAGAACATTCTTTTGGAATTTTTCAAGGAATTTTTGCTCCCTTTGTTTTTTAAAAACCACAGCTGATGACTTGTTTTAATCTGAAAGTCACGATACACCTGGTGAGAGGATCTCATGTGAGGTGCTATCGTGAATGGCCCTTTAAAGGGCTATAAACTCAGGCCTGAGGACACTCATCCAGCTCTTGTTGCGTGACAAGGGGATGGTAAGGCAGCTTCATAGGAACATGAGGTTTATTTGTGGACTTAAAGATTGCATGTGTAAGCCAGTGAGCATGAAGAGGGGCAGGGCAACTAGGTGGAGAAGCAAGGGGCATCCCAAGAAGAGGAAAGAGACAAACAAAATGCATGAAGAGCCAGAAGTACAGAGACTAATTGGGATGTATTTATAGAACCTACTTGCACAAAGAGATAGAGGCTTTGGTTTTAATAAGCTTATGATAATGATGATTTCCTAATCCTGTAACTAATTTATTCCTAAGTTACAGCTAACAGGGGAAAGTGAACTGCCTGTCACTAAACATCACTCTGTTGGTGCCTGGTCTCCAACCCCCCTCGGTAATTACCTACCCTTTACTAAGAGTTACGGCTGGCATTTAGTTAGTGTTGTAATGTGCACTGAGCTAAGCATTTACATGAATCATTAGAACAAGAATTAGAATTACGAGGCTTATTAGATCTTTTCTCTGTCTAGCAGCACTGGCCTATGTTCTCTCATTTAATTCTTGCAAAAATTCTGAGATAAATATAAATAACACCCACTGGGCATCTTCATTTTCCAGATAAAGTAACTGATTATCAGGGGATTTAAGTAACTTGTTCCAAATCACATGGACTGTGAATGTCAGAGCCGAGATTCAACCGCCCATCTCTCTGACTCCATTGGATAGCTACCTTGTGCTACTGCTTTTCCCTACGGTAATAAGAATTTATGATTACATAACACTGCCAACATTTTGCAAATCTAGATCACCTTGTTTTATAGAACTTTATTTTTTATTCTACGTCTTGACAAGAAAGAAGTGCATGCAGGTACCATATTGCCCAGCTGGGAATCACATGGCTCGTAGAGCTGAGGTCACAAGGCTGAACAGCGGACAAGCCTTCAAGTCACTTTGGGCTCTGCCAGTTATTCCATATGGCATGGGAAAGTCACTGAGGACAAATCTTTGTTTCCTGTCCTTTCTGGTCTTCTCCTACCCCTGAGTCTCTCTCTCTCCCAGTAAGTGAGACCAAGCAGCATGGACAGCACATGCTGACCCCAACTGGGCATGAGCAATATTGTAGGCTCAACCATCAGTCTGATGCACTTTGACCCTGTGATGTCAATGCAGTCAATGCCCCTCCCCTCGCTGTCCCATTGCACAGAGAGAAAGTCAAGGTTCAAAGGGATGCTGTAATGTGCCTGACTTTCCCAGTGAAGGACAGAGCCAGGCTATTTGCCTCCTAAAACTATAACCTACTCACTTAGCTAATTTAAGGGAAGATTGTAAAGATAAAATAAAAGGGAAAGTGAATTGAATCTAAATTTCAAGGCCTCAATGAACATTTGTTTTGTGGCTGAATGAGTGGATTCCTGTCATTGAAGATAGTTGGGAGGACCTGAAGTCAGGGACAAGGACTGGGCTCTTGATTCCCTGTCTGAAAGGCTCTGGAATCACACACTCACAGAATGGGATATTGGCTCAGTCATTTGTGACCTGTGTTATTAAGGTCAGTCAGTTAAATGAACTGAATCTCAACTGCCATATTGGGGCCTGTGACCTCTCCTTCCCTGGTAGCAGGAAGGTCTAAACCCAACGACAGAGGCAAAGTGCCTGATACAGGAGCGTGGGGCATGGGTTTACTTTTTTCTACACCCTATGGCACCCTGAAAATATTTTAACATGCTCTCAGATTTTATTGCCAAAGAAGTGCTTAGAAATGAATCCAAATTAGAACAATTAGTTCCACGAGGGACCAGGAAAAGGAGATGAGAATTGCTCATGACATGTGGCAGAAGTCAAAAGGGACAGCTTTTCAGTCTAAGAAGTGAACAGGGAGTATAAAACTCTACTAATAAGAAAATAGCTCATGCTGAGTTTCCCAGAAAATAAATGTTACATAGTTCCAATTGTCTATTTATTAGTGGTTCTGATTATGGGACCCTCACTATGGGGGCTTTGTCTTTTCCCCACCAATCTGAGTTATAAAATAACATAATATGGTTAGGAAAAGTGAGATGAAATGTGACCTTTGAGAAGGGAAGTTTTCTAAAGCATATATTTTTCCTCCAGTAACATATGTTTTCTTTTATTTAACTTCAATTTTACCCTTAATAAGTGCCACATTAGTCAGGGTAAGCTAGGTTATGTTGTGGTTACAAATAGACCTTAAAACATCAGTGGTATAAGCCAGGATATATTTATTCCTGTATACATTCATATTCAGTGCAGACTGGTGTGTGGGATTCTGTGACACAGAGCCACTCAAAAACCTCAGCTGTTGGAGACTCTACCATCTCAATGTTGAATCTGACAATTCCCAAAGGCAAAAGAAAAGCAAGACTGGAGAATTTCTTGGTATCTAGATTGGAGAGTTTCTTGATATTTGCACAGATTTGACCTGGAAGAATTATGTGTCACTTCTGCTCATATTCCATGGGTAAGAAATGGCCACATGTCCTCTTCCACATATAAGGAGCTAGGAAGACTCATATTCTATTGGTTAAGGAAGGAGGAATATGAAACAGGATTTGGTGAACACGTAGCCTTCTCCCTGTGCCAGTTAACAATTAGGTGCGTGTGTGAATCATTCACACAATGATTACATCTTCTCCTTCATAAGTTCTAAGTTTTGTGTCTCATGGGAACCACGGAGTCGCTGGCACTTCATACGATGTCTGTCACAGAGATGTCATGGTGATCGGGATAGAGCTGTGGGATTCTAGCACTGAATATATACATGTGATTCATCCGTTCCATCAACAAACGTACACAGACCGGCAACTGGGAGCCTGCCAGTGGAGCTAAGCATGGAGGAAGGAGATGAAAAACAAGGGAACGAGCTTTTGAGGCAGATAAAGTGTAGTTCCATGTGCTCAGCCTGGTAACTAACAAGGCGAAGTTCACTGGAAACACCAAAGGGACATTCAGGTGGAGAGTGAGCCCTCATTTCCATGCCTTTCCCTGCCTGGTGGGGATGGGGCTCCACAGTGAGTTAATTCTCACTGGAGAAATTCAAACAGAGGCTGAAAGATCTTTTAGGGTTCATGTGAGCTGGGGCAGCATTGGATTGGAATTTGCATTAGATCATCCTCTAGTGCCTTCAATATTTGGGGCTTTGTGGGAAGGAGCCTCAGGGATTCCCGCCTTCAGAGGGAGAGCAGAACAGAGAAGTGTCTGTGAAAAAAAAGATACCTGCCCCGGTGACTGTCCCCAACCCCACGGCCGCTCTGCCTGCTGCCGACTGCCCGTAGCACTGGAGCCTGGCAGGAACCCAAAAAAGGGAGCCTCACAGGAGCACGATTGCGGAACCTCTCCGTGTTGGAGCACTGTAGGTCCACCTCCCCTCTAGTTTTTTTGTTCAATCCGCTCTAGTGGAAATCTATTGACAGGTGTAATTAAGGTCATTTCAGGAGCAAGCAAACACTTTTTTATCTCAATCCCTTGCTCAGTAGTTTCCTTAGACATTTGCCAAGCTGGAGCCCTCCTCCAGACCGAGAAGCTGCACGCAGCAGTCTGCAGCTTAGAAGAGAAAGCTGGTAGCTCACGGGGCCAAGATGTGTTACCCTGGGCTCAAATCACCTTGTGAAGTTACGGTTGGAACTTTTCAGAGGGAGGAACAGAAATGTCCTCTCCATGTACTGTCTCTAATCCACCCATTATCGTGGCTCTGGAAGGACTCAAACACTGGAGGAAAGATCAGGAGACCCCATCTCAGACTCTAGCTGGCCAAAAAACTGCAGCGAAGTCGCTTCCCTCTCCTTAGTTTCCTTATTTGTCATTCACCAAATGGGTTATTTTTTAAAAAAGATCTTATTTATTTGAGATAGATAGATTGACAGATAGATAGAAAGATAGAAAGAGAGATAACACAAGCAGAGGGAGGGGCAGAGCAGGGAGCCAGACACCGGGCTTGGATCCCAGGACCCTGGGATCATGACCTGAACCGAAGGCAGATGCTTCACCTACTTAGCTACCCAGGCCCCACCAGATAGGTTCTTTTTTTTTTTTTTTTGATTGTCACTTAATTTTTTTTTTCAGTGTTCCAAGATTCATTCCCCATTCCCCACACCCAGTGCTCTATGCAATAGGTGCCCTCAGTACCCACCACCAGGCTCTCTCATCCCCCCACCTCCCTCCCTCCAAGTCCCTCAGTTTGTTTCTGTGTCCAAAGAAGGGCCATATGTACCCCAATGTTCATTGCAGCAATGGCCACAATCGCCAAACTGTGGAAAGAGCCAAGGTGCCCATCAACAGATGAATGGATAAAGAAGATGTGGTCCACATATACAATGGAATACTATGCCTCCATCAGAAAGGATGAATATCCAACTTTTGTAGCAACATGGACTGGATTGGAAGAGATTATGCTGAGTGAAATAAGCCAAGTAGAGAAAGTCAAGTATCACATGGTTTCACTTACTTGCGGTGCATGAGGGGTAATGTAGAGGACAGTAGGGTAATCCACCAGATAGGTTCTTAAACTGGGTGCTTACTAATCCTTATTGTGTCCTTTTGTCTGGAGCACTGAGGCAATTCTCCAGGGCTCTATTTTCTTACCTGTGGGAAGAACAGTAACTAGTGTAGAAGGCAGCATGGTGCAGTGAGTTTAGGACCTGGGAGACAGAGATATGGCTTCCAGCTCTGTCTTGTTCTGGCTATGTTGCCTTGGGCAAGCTCCCTCTAAGAATCTGGCCTTTTATAAAAAACAGGAATAGTGTCATCTACATCCTTGTGTATGGTGACTAGGAAATGGTAAATACAGCCTCTAATCCAGTGTTTGACCAAACACAGGGCACATGCTAATACACCCCCTTTCCCTCCTCCTTAAAACACTAGGAAACATGAGGGCCCCTCAGCATTCCCAGCTGCAGAATTCATGGGTCAAAAACTTACTCTGACATGGAAGCTATCCAGGCACCCAGGCTGCTTTTGGCTGTGGGTGAAAGGGAGAAGCAATTTTGAGCACAGCCCAGTGAACATCCTTAAATTTTCTTCCATACCTAACAACTTTTATGCCCATACTCTCCTCACCAGACCTATGGAAAGACAGCTCAAACAGAGAGAAGAAAGAAAGAAAAAAAAAAGTTCTGTGACAAAGTCTTTGTCCTTGGGTTGTTTGGAAAGGCTTCCTCAATGATCTAGATTCGACATGATTTTTAAAAAATATTTTATTTATTTATTTGACAGAGAGCGAGATTACAAGTAGGCAGAGAGGCAGGCAGAGAGAGTGGAGGAAACAGGCTCCCTGCTGAGCAGAGAGCCCGATGCGGGCCTCAATCCCAGGACCCTGAGATCATGACCTGAGCCGAAGGCAGAGGCTTTAACGCACTAAGCCAACCAGGCACCCTTGACATGATTTTTAAAGCATTGGAAAATGAAAATAAATGAACCCATGGTTTAGAGGGCACAATTCAGCCATGCAGCCCTATAACAGGTGAGGAATTTCCAAGTAATCATCCAAGTAGATGAAGGAAGAATTTCCCCCATCTTGACCTAGGCAGAGATTTCTGGGGATCCAGCCAGGAGGCCCATGTCTGGAGTATAGGAAATATCTCTGCAAGAACCTGTTAAGCACTCATCCCAAGCTGGGGGCACAAGAAGGAAAGGATAACAAATGCATGGTGGCCAGGAAGACTGCCTTTGGGAGCCTGTGAGAGATACTTTTAGGGGATTTGAATGAATTCATTCATTTAAGATTTATAGTGGCTGGGACACGGCAGTTTGACCTTTGAAGTCTGGAAATTAATTTATCCTCTTATTGCCATTATCAATATTTTGTTGCAACCTCATTGTACATCCCCCTCCATCCCCAATGTCCCATAGTCTTGAAATACCCAGCATTTATGACATGTCAAACGTTCTCCCAATACATTAGTTCTAGTAACTCATTTATCGCTGAGGGTTAGAAATAGACATTTGAGTAAATACTTGATGAAGACACAGGAGATAATGAGCCATATGAGTATGAAGAGAAGAAAGTACCACACCCAGGGAGTAGTCAATGCAAACACCATGGGGTCAGGTAGACCTAGGAATATTTGAGGAGTCAACAGCATAAGCAACACACGAAATAGCAAGATATAGGGCTGGGCTATGTTGGGCTTCAAGTAAAAGTAAAAGCCAAGGATCAGGGGCACCTGAGAGGCTCAGCCATTATGTGTCTTCCTTTGGCTCAGGTCATTATCCAGGATCCCAGGATTGAGCCCTGCATTGGGCTCCCTGCTCGATGGGAAGCCTGCTTCTCCCTCTCATACTCCCTCTGCTTGTGTTTCCTCTCTAGCTGTGTCTCTCTCTGTCAAATAAATAAATAAAATCTTAAAAAAAAAATCCAAGGATCATTTTATGTTCTATTCCACAAAAATGATTGAATCCTCTGTCAGGTAATATTAGAATTAATTTTTTGTTTCTACTTCTGCCAACATGTCTCCTAGTGAGATCTTTAATTGAGTTTAGTCTTCTCTATTCCACCATGACATCTTCAGTATCCAAAGAACAAAAGGATATTTATAAAATTACAGAACCAGAAAGTAAGAAATTTTAATGTAAAGTTTCATTGCATTACTGGTACTGGTTACCATCTCAGTGATTCTCACCATCATTGTTATTTTAGTATTAATAAATGCTCTTAGGATTTATATGACATAAAACCAACTCAGACAGGCATAAGCAAAAGAACAGTTTATTACAAATGGTCTTAGGATTGCATGAAATAAGAATGTGCCTGCACCTCAGGAAAATTACAGCCAGACACTTGAAGAGTACTAAGATTTTTTTAAAATTAATTAATTAATTAATTACACACAGGGAAACACATCTAGAGAGGAAACACAAGCAGGGGGAGTGAGAGAGGGAGAAGCAGGCTTCCCGCCAAGCAGGGAGCCCAATGCAGGGCTCGATCCTGGGACTCTGGAATCATGACCTGAGCTAAAGGCAGATGCTTTATGACTGAGCCACCCAGGAGCCCCGAGATCTTTGATCAATAATCTTTTTCCTCTTTCTGAATCTGATATGTCTATTTTTTCTCTCTTCCTTTTTAGGTGAGGTGCCCTTCATTCTCATCCCTGCTCCATTTTCTAGGTCCAGCATGTTCCATAAATTGCAAATGACAGCTCCCAAATTTTTCATTCATTTCCTAAGGTCAGAGTTTCTGGTGCAAGTACTTCATCTCCAAATCCAAAAGTCTCAGGGAAGGGACTCATTGGACCAACTCCTGGACCGACCATATGTGTCTAGAGGCTGAGCTCATTATGGGAGCTGTTTCCTTTGCAGGCATATGAAGAAAATGGGAGCGGAGGTGTTCTCAAAAGAACTGGCAGAAGTATAGATGTCCTCATAAGAAGCTTGGTTGCTGGGTAGAAAATAATAGTTACCCACTTTAATCATCATTTGTTTTCATTTATCATCATTACATTTCTGACAAAGTTTTTAGTATCTCTAAATGCCTAGAAGGCATAAAATACAAGGGACATTACAAGGGACATTAACACATCAGACACTCTATTCATTCTGAGACAGAATGTATTCTTTCCAAGAACCTGATAAATGTGCTTCTCCAAACAGGACTTTGTTAACTCTCCATGGTCTGTCCACCTTCTCTGCAGTAAAGAGAGGAAATGATGCCCTTTGTCTGTTTTTGCCACTTAATACAAATTTCTCTGTTGGTATTTTTGGAGATGACAAGAAACAGCTGGTCAATCTTCAGCATAATAACATCTGATAAGTCTGAAAACTGCTATGACTCAATCACTTTGCCTCTCTTCAGACTAAATAAGCCCAATTACTTCAGCCTTGCCTCTGAGCACCTTTGGGGCCACTATCTTCCTGACTGTTCTAGCTTCTTCCCTTTAGAATGTGGGGTCGACTCTGGCCACTGGCCATTGGCCTTGAAGTGCTTGTTAAGGATAGTTCATCCCTGGGATACTGGGAGAAAGAGGCAACATTGCACCAGGAATTGCCTTCTGATGAGAATGGGCTGTGTGGCCTGGTCAAACTTCCTGGCTACTATTAACCCCAAATGCAGTTGGGATGCCAATGTGTACTGCATAGAGTTACACAAATGTGGATTCAAAGCCTGGCTTTATCATTTATTGATAGAGCAAGTGATTTGATTCTCTGCTTTATCTTCTTCATCTGTACTGTGGAAATAAGAAAACTAATATTTAGAGGATTAAATGGATGATTCCTGTAGCGTGCTCAACATTAGAGATCTGGGAATAGAGATGACGTTGATTGCTGGGGTTGTAGACAACTCTTAAAATATAAAATATTAAGACTACTAGCATTTTAATATAGTTTGACAATTCTCAAATACTTAGGAGACAATTCTCAAATACCACACTTATTTGCCATAAAAGAATATTGAACATAATAGAATACTTTTAGTTCACAGAGTAATATTTTCTGCATCTTTGTGTTCCACTGAAGCAATCCTGTGTTTATAAGAGTTCTGGTAGTCTCTTGTCCCCTGTGAAGGGGCAGAGCCAGAGAGTGAGTCAGAAGAGACGGGAATGTCAAGTCCAAGGTGGTTGTGATTTTTCTGGAGCAGAGAGTTCAGACTGATCCCTACAGTGACCATCACAAAAGATGGCAAGTCTGGGGCACCTGGGTGGCTCAGTGGTTAAGCATGTGCCTTTCGCCAAAGTCATGATCCCAGGGTCCTAAGACTGAGTCCCTTGTCAGGGGTCTCTGCTCAGAGGGAGTCTGCTTCCTCCTCTCCCTCTGCTGCTCCTCCCCTACTTGTGCTCTCTTTCTCTGTCAAACAAATAAATAAAATCTTAAAAACATGAATGAGAGAAGGTCTTAGAGCCAAGATCCAGAAACTCTGACGGGGCCAACATTAAAAAGAAAGGCTAGAGGTTAAAGGAATGAGTTTGGCAGGCAAACACACCTGGCCTGGAATCCTGTCTGTGCCACTCCTTGAAAAATGAAGATAATGACACTTACCTAGAAGGGCTGTTGACAGCGCTGAGATATTCTATGCCAAGTAGTTAACCCATGGTATGTGCTCAGTCAACCGTGGCTTGTATTATATAACAGAATCTCCAGCAGGAGCTTGGTGGGGCTGTACTAACAGAGCCCAGAGATATGCACTCCCTCCTCTTCCACTTGGTATATGCTTAATACCCAATCTTTCCTTCTGTGGGAGTTCCTGATCTCAATAAACTAAGAGATCTTTTACATTATTTTCAGTATTGATTTAAAAAAATTTTACTACATTTGCTTTTTATAAGGAATTTTATTAGATTTTTTTTTTGGTAGCACAGCTGGTTCTTGACGGATCTATACGAGCACTCTAAATTAACAACATTATTAAACGAGCTTGCTTTCCTCAAACATATGCCAAGGAGTAGAAGGGGAAGACAGTCTTGAAGTTTGAGGTTAAGATTTTATCACAGACAATCTGTGAAAGAGAAAAAGCATACTAAGATAATTAAGCATTCATGAGATCAGCATATTTAATTACATCAAAATTAAAAGCTTCCATAAGTGACAAAAAAAAGCAAAACACTTAACTAAAATGGTAAGATAGATGACAAGCTCAAGAAACTATATTCAATAAAAAGTTGGGGTTCTTCTTTCTGACAATTTAAATAAACAAAACAAAATGCCAAGAGCCTAATAGATACACAAGCCCCAAACATAAACAGATGTGTCTCAGCTAGAAAACAAAAAAATAGTGTTGCAAATAATCATGAGATGCATGAAATAAAACACCATAGTGCTCGATTCACCTATTAGTATCACCTTCCCCCAGATAATCAGGTTGGGTGGTGAGGAGAGGATGATGAATAAAATAACTTCATGCATTGTGAATGACATTTTAAATCAGTACAGTTGTTTGGAAAAGCCTTCTGGCATTTTTTCCAACGTGGGACATTAAATCAAAGAAAGAGTCCAAAGTAAAGGCCTCTGCAGAAAAATCCGTTTCTTTGTTTTTTAATATCCATTTCTAATAGCAAAATGTTAAGTGTAACACAAATGCTCAAAGAATATATAAACTATGGCAGATTCTTTCAGTGAGACATTATATATCTATTACAAATTCTCTGTATCTAGAATCTACAGTAGCTTGGTAAGCTGATGCCACCATAATGTCAATGGAAAAGACCTACAGTAGTCTCTAAGACTTGGACATATCTCAAAATGAGAAAAAAGTATACCAAAATCTGATCATCATTATTGGTGTGGTGGACTCTTCTAGCTAAAAACAGTTTCCCTGTTTCCTTCTTCCCTGAAAAACTTGTGGCCCATATGTTGGCTCTTCTCCTAGCAGAACTTCCATATCCCATTGCTGCCTTCCTCGTGGTTCTTCTCAAGGCCTCCATGCTAGCTTACTCTTTGGCAACCTTTCTTCTATTAGTTAACTTCTCATCAGCCCTTAACAGAGTTGACCATTAACTCCTTTTGAACTCTCTTCCTTGGGCTCCCTTGATGCCACTCCCCAATACTCCTCCAGCCCTCCTGACTATTTTTTCTCAAATTCCTTGCTAACTCTTCCTTTTTCCCTTGACTTCTAAATAATAGAGTGCTCCAGACATTGGTTTCTGGACTCTATCGTTCTCTCTTTCTGCCATTTCTCCTAAAATTAGTTCACCAGTATCATGGCTTTAGGGATAACCCATAGGATGATGACTTCCAAATTTGCCTTTCCAGTCCAGTCCTGACTTCTCCCTGAACTCTCTGCTCAGGCATCTAACTACTTATCTGTCATTTCCACTTGCATAGTTAGTATGCATCTCAGACACAACAGGACCAAAACAAAATATTGATTCTCACTTTCCCCTACTCCAAGATGTGTATATCCCAATCTTGCCATCAGACTATGGTGTCCTGTCAACCTCATTGCTCAAATTGAAGACCTAAGAGTATTCTTGCATTCCTCAAGTCTGATCAGCATGTCTTATAAGCTTTCCTTTCTGAACCAGTATAATTCTCTTTGTGTCTATGTGCATCACCTTAATCCCTAGCCTTGAAACTTCCCTCCAGAACCAGTGCTGTAGCATCTTAGTGTACTCTGTGCTTCTACTTTTCCCCATACTTTCCACTATTTATTCTTCACAAGCAGCCAGCATAACCTTTTAAGGCATGAAACAGATCATATCACTCCCATTTAAGATTCTCCAACAACTTTCCATTGGCTTTGGGATAGAATCCAAAGTTCAAGACAAGGATGTCTTTGTCTGAACTCCTCTCTCGGCCATTTTCCCCTTGAAATCACATTGCTTCAGACTCCCTAACTTCTTTCAGACAGATATTATACAAACCTTAGAGTCTTTGCATTGCTTTTCTTCTACCTAGGACATTTTACTCCTAAAAACAGATGTCACCAAACTTCTTGTCATCTATAGTTCAGCTAAATATCACTTCTTCATTATGCCTTTCCTGACCTCCTCTGGTGCATTTTTCCTCCCACCAGATTGCTTATTATCAACCCATTTAAATCTCATTCTTTCTACCGCCATACCACCCTGAATGCATCTGATCTTGTCTGATCCCATTCTATGCAGTTATTGGTTGATTTGTTGAGTTGCTTATTGTCTTTTCGTTATTGCTCAAGAATGGGAGCTGTATGGATCAGAAACCTTAAGTTTTGATCATCACTATATTCTTAACATCTAGATCAGTGCCTGACACATAGTAGAGTAGGTGTTCAAAGAATATATGTTGCATAATTATGAGATTCCCCCCAAAAAAGCCTTTCAGCATTTTTGGTCAATTTTTAGTTAAAAATAAACTTCTGTGTATGATAAGAAAAACATGCATAAGAGCATGTCTGTATATTTTAAAATTTTAGTAAGGAAGATATTGTGCAGTTAGATTATGTAGCTGCTTCCTACTTTTCTGTGTCAAAATTATGTAACTTTTGGGGAACTCAGTTTACCAGTCTGTAAAATAGGGCTAATAATTATACTGGGCTTACCTTCCTTGATGATCTGTTGTTAGGAGTAAAAGAAAAAATGTGCAGGAAGGTGCTTATTTTTGTTAAATGCTTCAGAGACATCTAACACTGTTTGCTTTTATTCTCCTGTTTGTATTCTTCCAGATGGGAAATAAATTAGGGAAATTCTCAAGGGGTCTCATATTGAGTTGAGGCAGGTGGAGGAAGATGGAAAGACTGGATACAATTACAAAATCAAGTCTCTCTCTCTCTCTTCTTTTTTTTTTTTTTTCAAAATCAAATGTTATTCAATCTTCAAATGGCTAATCTCCTTCATCAGCAAGTATCTTTTCCTTGACTTGAGTGAAAAATCCCAC
>PITA01013074.1:21119-59185 GCA_004023965.1 Spilogale gracilis
TTTTTTAAGATTTTATTTACTTATTTGACACAGCAAGAGATCACAAGTAGGCAGAGAGGCAGGCAGAAAGAGAGGAGGAAGCAGGCTCCCTGCTGAGCAGAAAGCCCAATGCGAGCCTGGATGCCAGGACCCTGAGATCATGACCTGAGCTGAAGGCAGAGGCTTTAATCCACTGAGCCACCCAGGCGCCCAAGAAATAGCAATTTCTACCAGCAGTATTGATAACCACCGGGGGACATGTGTCAATTGGTTCTGCCACTTTGTGCACCGACTCCTTATGCTTTAAAATCTATCGTTTGTATACACAACTGATAAATTGTTGAACAGTACATCTGAGACTAATGACGTACTATGTGTTGGCTAAAATAATTTAAATAAAAATAAAATAAAATCCATGGTTTAAAAGCTCATTTTGGATAAAGTTGTTTGTAGTTTGAACCTGTTCTGAATAACTTATTTTGTCAAAATTATTTTGAAGCTGAATGTTAGGACTTTGTTTTCATACTGTCATGCCTGGAGTAGAGAGGACAGTCATGTCATTGGAACCCACAGCGATCCAGTATGTCCGTCATGTGATGGACTCTTAAACCTCTAACATCAAGAGGTTTGACCAGTAACTTGAGAGTGTTTGGCCCAGGCAAGGCTTCTCTTTGTTGACCTAAATCGCTCTCTGGAGAGCTTGAGACAATTAGCCTGGCTTGGCCAGGCCTTTCCCAGTTGGCAATGGTGTGAAACCATGCAGCAGTCCCAGGAGAAAGGACCTCTGTTTCTGCCTTGGCAAGCCTTCTCCTTGTGGGCAGTGGCACAAGCCATGTAAAAGTCCCTGGGGCACTACCTTCTGGAGCAGCCCACCTCACCTGAGCCATTGCCTCAGAAGCAAGAGACGTAAGCCAGTCGCTGAAACCCAGCTTTTGCTTGGAAGGACTGGCTCTACAGAAAACCATCTCATAGAAAGGCTGGAACAACAGCGTGATTAATCTATTGTTGTTTTATAGTGCGTTCTTTCTTTACTGGCTTATTAAAAGACATTATCCTGAATGCTATTGGCTTGTGAGATATTATTATTATAAATTATAATTCCCTCAGTGACCCCGGGTTGAATAAATTATTGGCAAAGACAATCTCAGTCTCTGAGCCTAATTGGCCTCCAACAAGACAACCTCAGAGTAGACATTTGACAGAAGGACAATGAATCAACATTACAAAAGGGCAGGTTACTACTGCAGCTTCCCATGGTTGCTTGAAGGCTGTTCTACGCAGGCCCCCAAAGGAAAGAAGCATTAAGGAACCAAGACTGTAGCCTCCCATGGAAGCCGGAGCTTGGGGTCCTGAGTCTGTGTTTCAGGTCTGTCACCTATCAGCTGTGGGACGTTGGGGAATGACATACAAATGACACAAAGTGCAATTGGAGCATTACCTATGAAAATGCCTTCTAAACTCTAGTGTGCTATGTAAACATAAGATTTGACCAGAAACAATCACTCTATTGTTTGAAGCCCACTGAACTAGCGTGCTGGCAGCTGTAGAAGTCTTCCTCTACAGTCACCGACTGAACTTGCAAGTTTGGGAAAATCACATCTGTCTGAGCCAAACTCAGTAACTGCATCTATAAATTAGGAAGAAAGGGGCTCATTCATCCCTAAGTTTCCCTCCAATTGTTATGTTTTCTAAAGCTACATTGGCAGAAAAGCCCTTTCACTGCTTCTTTTTCCAGTAGGTGGGGCAATTGAGCACCAAATTTTCTCAGAAATGAGATTTTGCAATTATTTTAATGGGAAAAGAGGTTTGTCACTGTTAATTTTTATTAACTATGAAGAATTTCCCAGACTAGATCCATTAGGTTTTAAACTATAAGAAATATTGAAACACATAAAAACACTTTTCATTATAAATCATGAAAAGATTACAAGTTGGTTATTCAGATTTACTTTTAGAAAGTCTTGTAAATTTGTGTGGGTCCAAGGACATATACTGAAACTCGATTATAATCTCTGCTAAGGAGGGAAGAGGGGAGTTCTTTTTTCCTCTATTGGCTAACTTTAATGTTTATTCAAAAATGGTCATGATTCATAGACTCTGCTAGGATTTTTCCAGGGTTCTCATGAAGGTGGATGAAATGGGAGGATAATTAGGGAAAAAGGGACATTTCAAATTAAAAAAAAAAAAACCTACTGTGTGTTATTTTCTGAATTTTGTCCACAACCTCTATAACAGTTATTAGAATTAAATATTCTCACCTGTATTTTATTAGATAAAGAAATGAGGCTCACAGAGATTAAGAGAGTTGGCCCTAAGAAAAAGTATGCTAAAGCTTAAATTTAAATCCACTCTGGCTAGCATCCTAGTCAGAGCATTTGGAGACTTGAGAGCTGTCTCCCTGAGGTGCATTTGTGGTGATATGGATTTGGGACAAAAGAGTATTCTCAAGTCCTTCTCAAAGGTACATATTGAAGTTTTTCTGTTTCCCCTAAGATGGATTTGGAAAGGGCATAGATTAAACTAAATCAAGGTTTACTGTCCACTCTTAGTAGGAAATTCACCAGATGGAAGCCAATCATAGGTAGTCTACCTTCGTGATATCGCATGTAACCTGTATCATCCCAACCCCAAGAAAAATGGGGAGTCCATGTGCTCATGGTTGGAAGAAAGTGAAAGACCCCAGGGGAAACCAAGGCACTATCCCAGATATGTACATTAGGGCAAATAGTAGGGGGTCAGTTGACTATTACCAGTGGGCACACAGGTATTAAGACTTACTTCAGGCATGTTGGATTCCAGATTTATGAAAGAAAATCTTTCTCAAGTGTGATTTTCAAGTGGTTATGTGCATGGTATCTAGTATGACAGTTGTTGCTTCAAATTTTTTCT
This sequence comes from Spilogale gracilis, assembly GCA_004023965.1. Taxonomy (NCBI): domain Eukaryota; kingdom Metazoa; phylum Chordata; class Mammalia; order Carnivora; family Mephitidae; genus Spilogale; species Spilogale gracilis. Next base: position 23,988 of record PITA01013074.1, read on the forward strand.
CATGGTACTTAAATGTATCAATTCAGGGCAAGATGCTACAAACAAGCTCAATTTCAAGGACATCATCCACAAAATGGGAATAATTACAGAATTCAACTCAAAAGTCTGTTATAGTTTGAGGAAGTTAACATGCATAACCCTGCATATTGTGTTGCCTTGCACATATAAAGCTGATACAAAATATTATTTTGTATGTAATCTGATGGTGACAGGCATCTAATGAGAACCCTAAACCAGTTGGGATTGATTAATGTAGAATCATCTGACACAGTCCATTCCTAGCTGGAAAGGACAGATGCTGACATACTTTGTTACTCTCCATTTTCTGACATCTCTCTGATCTACCATGCCCCTCACTCACTCTTCTTTAGATGCTTAAAGGAAATTTCTCCCTTCCCCAACTTACTAGCTTATAATTCTCTAAGAAGGCTGAGGATTTCCTCCTTTCTCTAGAGTGCTGCATGCTTCCTTTCAGCTTTATAATATATACCTGGGCAGTTCATTTCTCTGGAGGAAATTACTATTTTGCCTGTTTACTTTTCCTTTCCTATGCTTTTTGTGTTCACTCTGTTCATCAGAACCCATCCATGGCCTGCCCAGATATTGAGGAGTTTATATAGAGTCATTTCTCTATATAATATGTCAGGGAGGAAAAGTAATTTTCCCTCTACCCTTCTGGCTTCTTGGCTGAGACCTGCTAGCAATAACAGATTAATAAAGGTAAAACTAACAGAAGTTAGTAACATGTATACTTCTTGCATACATACCTTGAAAACTGAGTGCTTTCTTGAAATAGTCTGTGCCAATCTTGACTCACTTCATAGCATCTCGCCTCAAGCATGAGCTCCATGCCTTCTACTCATTAAGGAATAATTCAACTGAGTAAATTTGAAGACCGAGTTGCCTTTATTAAGTGATTCGTGAACCTAGCAACATCCCATCCAGGAAGTAGGGGAGAGGTCCAAGAAGTTCTACAAAATGGAAGCCTTTTATAGGAAGGAGGGTGGGGCAAGGAAGGTTTTAGCAGAAGAAAAGAAAGGATTGTTCCAGGTAAGGTCTTATTAGATAGGGTCTTATTAAATAGATTACCACATTTTCCTTTAGGAGATGGAGAGGGCCCCATGTGACATATTACCTCATCAGTGCTGATCAGAAAACCTGACTGACCAGTTAGATTAGATTTCTGGGGAAGGTTGGAAATACACAAGGGTAAGTATTAAGGCCTGCTTTTGTGACTTGGCCTAAGTGGTGCCATTTGGGGCTGGTGATTTCCTAACGAACCTTTAATCCACAGCTTGACAGACACTGTGTAGTATGCAACACCAGGGGAAATCTTATTGCAGGCCGCTTGTTCAATTATCGTATGGTCTCACTTATATGTGGAATATAAGGAATAGCATGGAGGACATTAGGAAAAGGAAGAGAAAAATGAAAGGGGAGAAATGAGAGTGGGAGATGAACCATGAAAGACTATGGGCTCTGGGAAACAAACTGAGGGTTTAAGAAGGGAGGGGGTGAGGGATGGGTGACCCTGGTGATTGGTATTAAGGAGGGCACGGATTGCGTGGAGCACTGGGTGTTATACGCAAACAATGAATCATGGAACACTACATCAAAAGCTAATGATGTACTATTTGGTGACTGACATAACACAATAAAAAAAAAAAAATAGAGGCACCTTGTGTAGGTGTGAAGAGTGGAAGACCTGAAGAGTGACACCCCCTTGTGGAAACCTCACCCCCTGGGGATGGGGCTCCTGGGAAGAAATTATTCTCTTCGTTGCTAAGGGAAAAAATTTTGAGAAGCCTTTTATAAATCTTCAGAATGACCTTTAGGGAGAGATCATGACCTGCCTTTGGCAGTGACCCATTCCATAAAGCATCTTTTTATTTGTCATTCCTCCTTCTCTATCTCATTTTCTTCAATATGTTTCTTTTGTCTTTAGCTGAAGATGGTATTTAAGGTGAAAGTTTTGGTTATTTCAAGAAGGTACTCAATTTTTCTGGCTATGTCTTAAGTATGCAGGAGCTATACATGTTATTAAACTCCTTTTTGTTTATTTATTCTTAATCTGTTATTACGGGGGGGCCGCAGTCAATCTAAAAGTGAATGTTCTAAGCTTTACTATTGTCATTTATGATTGCTAATAGCAATATTGTTAAGGGGTGGATGCCAGTGACCTGCAGCCAGACTCTCATTATTTTTGCCTAGGATGCGAACTGTAGGCAGCCATAGCACAGACACCTTATGGTCCTGGCTGGGGGTGGGAAGAGTAGGGAGCAGGTGAATGAAGAGTAAAGATGCAGACAAAGATGGATAAAACCATTCTCTAGGTTCCATTTTCTTTCTGGTCAACTTGCATCCCAGTGGTCCTTTCTTCCCAGATCAGCAAAGATCCAATAGATGGTGCTCTCTGCTGCCAACTGTTGCATCTGTTACACAAGGAGAGGTTCCTCTTTTCTGCTGGATTATTCACCTCTGTTTTCGGCAAGATAGTTGAGAAACTTCAGAGAAAGCCTCTAGCTTTATTGTATTTTTAGCAATGCATTGTGATGTCAACACAAGTACTTGCAAACCATAAATTATCAACAAGTCAATGTATGGCCAAGAAAATCTCTTGTCTTCAAGCTATTATTATTTTTGAAGCTTTTGAGACATAGAACTGACTCACTCTACATTTTTAATACTGTCTAGGACACTTTTTGTGTAGCTGGACTCCTTTGGGGGTATCAAGTTCCCACAAACTTATCCAGGCTCTCTCTCAGCTTATAAGGAAGAAAGGAAGAAAGGAAGAAAGGAAGAAAGGAAGAAAGGAAGAAAGGAAGAAAGGAAGAAAGGAAGAAAGGAAGAAAGAAAGAAAGAAAGAAAGAAAGAAAGAAAGAAAGAAAGAAAGAAATAGACAGAGAGAAAGAAAGAAAGAAAAAAGAAAGAAAGAAATGCCATTTGGTACCTTCCTGTTGGCCAACAGGGCCAGCATGGTGAGCTCTGCTAGGAGTGGAGATTCAGCAGGTTCTGTGGCGATGATGACAAAGGGTGGAGGGGGACATAAGTAGAATTTAGCCTTTGAGGCTTGAGAAAGAACACATCAGGTTTAAGACTGAATTATAGAAGAACATCTAGTCTTCTGTAAATCCACTGTGTTAGGTAAATGACTGTCAACTTTGCTTTAGGATAATTGCTTCTGAAGGCCTTAACAGAGATGAATGTTGAGGTAATGTTGTCATGGCTGAGGTAATGTTGTTGACTTATGTGGGAGGGTAGTGCCTGAAGAGGTTGCAGATAACCAAGAACCCTTTTTATTCTTTCATAATGCAAAGAATGTGGCAAGAAGTGAGACAAAAAGAAATCATATATTTGGGCAGTTAAGTAGCTATGGCTTTATTTTACAACAGAGAAGATGACCTGTTAGCTTATAGAATTATTCTTTGCCCTGTATTAGTAGAATGGGCTAATGCAGGAGAAAGAAACCCCAAATGTCAGGGGCTGCTGTAAACTGAATATTTGTGATCCCAGCTGCCCCAAATACATGCATTGAGATCTGATGGTATTTGGAGGTGGGACCTCTACAAGGAGATTAGGTCACGAGTGGGAAGCTCTCATGGAGGGATTAGTGCAGTTATAAAAGTGACCCCAGAGGGATGCCTTCCTCCTCTGCCATTGTGGAGATAGTGAGAGGACAGCTGTCTATGAACCAGGAAGTGGCTTTACCCAGACACCAAGCGTGCCAGCACCTTGATTTGGACTCTCCAGCCTCCAGAACTGTGTCAAATAAACGTTTGATGTTTATAAGCTACTCAGTCAACAGTATTCTGTTTTAGGAGCCTGAATGGAGTAAGATGGGGGCATAAAAGAAAACTTTTTTTCCTCATTTGCATGAAGTCTAGTATGAACTAGGTGACCCTCTTCTATCTTCTAACTCTGCTATAGATTACACTGAGCCTCAAGGACAACATGGCATCAGGTAGGGGATGGGAAGACACGTTTTTTTTTCCCTTTCTTGGACAGAAAGTGACAGTTACAATCCATTGGTCAGAACTAGTCATATGGCTCCAACTTTGGGGCCAATGTCTGGGAATTGGAGGAGAGTGCTTCGACTACTTGGTGAATATGGCTTCTGTTGTACCATCTCATCCCTTCTTCATATGTATGCATGATCTTGAGGAGATATGTTCAATCCTCATAGCAAATGATTAAGATTCAGCACCAAATTACAAAGTGTGAATTTTTCTTTTCTTGTTCCTCTGCAAACTGGCCTCTGTACATGGAGGACAAGGAGAAACTGAAGAAAGAGGAGCACCACTCCCATTGGTAGACAGCAGGTTTAATAAGCAAGGGAACTTAAATGTGAAGGTTGCCTTAGGCAGCCAGAAGACAAGTAGATCTCCACACCTCATATAGATCTCTTAATGGGGTTCTGTCACCTATCCATGTGATATTGGCAACACATTGCTCTCTCATGGCTGCATCTTGAAAATGGTTCCCATTGTGGTCATGGTAGACAGGGCATACATTCTAAGTACAGGGGAAGGGTGAAAGCTTCTAAGTGCCTAGGCCCAGCCCTTGGATCAACTGGAGGTCACATCTTCTCAATGGCCTCTTCCAACATTCCCCCACACCAACAAAACACTTCTCAGACACCAGCTGGATGTTGAGTAATTTAACTCAAACCTGACACTATCTAGCCTGAGATAGTGTCAGATGCCTTAGGTTAAGGGCTTGGTTCTACAACTTCAGATGCCAATGAGTCCATCTTGTCACCTGTTACTTGTGCTTCTGACCAACTGGTTAAAGACTGAGGTTCCAATAAGCCCCCCCACTTTGGGTTTGATTAATTTCCCAGAGTGGCTCACAGAACTCAGAGAAACATTTTACTTCCTAGATTGCCAACTTCTTATAAAAGGATATGATTCAGGGGTTCCTGGGTGCCTCAGTGGGTTAAAGCCTCTGCCTTCAGCTCAGGTCGTGGTCCCAGGGTCCTGGGATTGAGGCTCACATGGAGTTCTGCTCGGTGGGGAGCCTGTTTCCTCCTCTCTCTCTGCCTGCCTCTCTGTCTCCTTGTGATTTCTCTCTCTGTGAAATAAATAAATAAATAATCTTTAAAAAAAAAGGATATAATTCAGGAACAGCCAATTAGAAGACATACATCAAGGTCTGTGGGAAGGGTATGGGGCTTTCATGCCCTCTCTGAGTGCATCACTCTCCCAGAATTTCCATGTATTCACCAACCTGGAAGTAGTCCAAACCTGCTTTTTGGTGTTTTTATGGAGGCTTCCTTACATAGGCATAATTGATTACATCTTTTCCAATTGGTGACTGAACTCAAGCTCTAGCCCTCTCCCCTTCACCAGGAGTCAGGACAATAGAAATGAAAATTCCAATCACACAGCTGGCTCCATTGGCAACCAGCCCCCATTCTCAGGGCTTTTCAAAATTCATTTCATTAACATGATGAAAGACCCCTTCCTCTTATCACAGGAAATTCCAGGGTTTTAGGAGATCTGTGTCAGAAATGAAGCAAAGATCAAATACATATTTCTTATTATAAATAATCATATCACAACAATGTTTCTCTGTTCCAACATCATCACCACCCTCATCAACCTTAGTTCCTATGTTTCTGAGAAACAAAGTGGTGTCAACTTCACAAGGTTTGGATGAGATTACATTTGAAAAGCACTTAACATAGGCACTAGGTAGGTGTTCAGTACATATAATTCTGAGAGCTACACCCTTGATAGGGAAGCCAGTTAAGACATTCCTATTGTACTTGTTTAAATATACAGTATAGAATTGAAAAGAATTACTCAGCCATCAGAAAAGATGAATACCACCATTTCCATTGACAGGGATGGAACTGGAGGAGATTATGCTACGTGAAATAAGTCAAGCAGAAAAATATAATTATTATATGCTTTTACTTATATGTAGAACATAAGGAGTAGCATGGAGAACATTAGGAGAAGAAAGGGAAAAAATGGAGAGGGGGAAATCAGAAGGGGATATAAACCATGAGAGACTAGGGACTCCAAGAAACAAACTGAGAGTTTCAAAGGGGAGGTGGATGAGGGGATGGGTTAGCCCGGTAATGGATGTTTAAAGGCCATGTATTGCAATGAACACTGGGTGTTATAGGCAAATGATGAATCATGGAACACTACATCAAAAACTAATGAAATACTGTATGATGACTAACATAACAACAACAACAATAACAAAAGAATTGAAATGTTGAAAAGAAAACAAAGCTGGCAGCATAATGTTGCCTGATTTCAAGCTATAATACAAAGCTGTGATCAACAAGACTGTATGGTACTGGCATAAAAACAGACACACAGACCAATGGAACAGAACAGAGAGCCCATATATGGACTCTCAACTCTATGGTCAACCAATCTTTGACAGAGCAGAAAAAATATCCAATGGAAAAAAGTCTCTTCAGTAATTGGTGCTGGGAAAACTGGACAACTATGTACAGAAGAATGAATCTTGACCATTATTTTACATAATACACAAAGATAAACTCAAAAGGGATGAAAAATCTCAATGTGAGACAGGAAACCATCAAATTCCTAGAGGAGAAGTAGGCAGTAACTTCTTCATTAGCCACAGCAACTTCTTTCAAGACACATCTTCAAAGGTGAGTAAAACAAAAGCAAAAATGAACTTTGGGGACTGCATCAAGATAAAATCTTCTGCACAGCAAAGGAAACATTCAATAAAACAAAGAGGCAACCCACAAAATGGGAGAAGATATTTGCAAATGACACTACAGACAAAGGGCTGATATCCAAGATTTATAAAGAACTTCTCAAACTCAAAACACAAAAACCAAATAATTAAGTCAAAAAATGGGCAGAAGACATGAGCAGATAGTTTTCCAAAGAAGACATGCAAATGGCTAACAGACCCCTGGAAAAGTGTTCATCATCATTAATCATCAGGGAAATTCAAATCAAAACCACATTGAGATCCCACCTTACACCAGTTACAGTGGCCAAAATTAAGAGGACAGGAAACAACAAGTGTTGGAGAGGCTGTGGAGAAAGGAGAACCCTCTTACACTGTTGGTGGAAATGCAAGTTGGTGCATCCACTTTGGAAAACAGTGTGGAGATTCCTTAAAAAAATTAAAAGTAGAGCTACCTTATGACCCTGCAATTGCACCACTGGGTATTTTCCCCAAAGATACAGATGTAGTGAAAAGAAGGGCCATATGTACCCCAATGTTCATAGCAGCAATGACCACAATTGCTAAACTGTGGAAAGAGCTGAGATGCTCTTCAATAGACGAATGGATAAAGATGATATGGTCCATATATACCATGGAATATTATGCCTCCATCAGGAAGGATAAATACCCAACTTTTGTATCAACATGGACTGGAGGAGATTTTGCTGAGTGAAATAAGCTAAGCAGAGAAAGTCAATTATCATATGGTTTCACTTACTTGTGGAGCATAAGGAGTAATGTGGAGGACATTAGGAGAAGGAAAGGAAATGTGAACTGGGGTAAATCAGAGAGAGAGATGAAGCAAGAGAGACTCTGGACTCTGAGAAACAAACTGAGGGTTTTGGAAGGGAGGGGAGTGGAGAGATGGGTAAGCCTGGTGGTGGGTTTTAAAGACAGAACGTATTGCACGGAGCACTGGGCGTGGTGAATAAACACCAAATGTTTTTTAGAGAATAAACACCAAAATTTGGTGAATAAACACCAAAATAAATATCCAAAATTTGAATCAGCATGGATGAAACTGGAGGAGATTATGCTATGTGAAATAAGTCCAACAGAGAAAGTCAATTACATGCTTTCACTTATTTATGGAACTTTTTTTTTTAAGATTTTATGTATTTATTTGACAGAAACACATCTAAAGAGGGAACACAAGCAGGGGTAGTAAGAGAGGGAGAAGAAGGCCCCCCACCAAGCAGAGAGCCCAATGCAGGGCTCAATCCTGAGACTCCAGAATCATGACCTGAATCGAAGGCAGATGCTTAATGACTGAGCCATCCAGGCGCTGTGAGATACTATAAATATTTGAGACACTTTATGTGTTTAATAAAATTACTATTCATCATAGGATTTTTGATATTGGGTACAATTGATGACAAAGGCAAACCGGGAAAAAAGTTTATAATCCCTGGGTACTTACATTGCATCCTTGTTCCTCCAGAGGTGGACCCAGTATTGCTCTTATAAAATCTGATGTATTAGATATAACCAGATGCCTCCTAAATTTCTCTTCAGCTTCAACTTCAATTCTCTCAGCTTCAACTATCTCCCAGACCCACATCCACTAGCTCTCTCCCAGGTGCCACCACTGATTTCATGAGTGCCTAGTGGCCCTATGATCCAAGGTTGACCAGTTGAATGCTTAGAGTCCCTGGCTCTTTTTTGACTTTCCTACTTCCTGTTTCAGATGAAAAACCATGAGCGACCCAGGTGCCCCTTATTTATGGAACTTCAGGAATAGCATGGAGGAGAAGGAAGGGAAAAATTAAGGGAGAGAAACTGGGTGGGAGATGAACCATGAGAGACTATGGACTCTGAGAAACAAACTGAGGGTTTTAGAAGGGAAGGGGGTGGGGTGATGAGTGAATCTGGTAACGGGTATTAAGAAGGGCAGGAATTGCATGGAGCACTGGGTGTTATATGCAAACAATGAATCAGGGAACACTACATCAAAAACTAATGATGTACTCTATGGTGACTAACATAATATAATTTTAAAAAAGAAAAGAAAATAATCTAAAATAGTCATTAATTTTGTGTTTGAGTCATATATTTCAAACTAGACTTGGTGATGATTTCAATGTGATTATTTGCTCTTTAATTCACCCCCTTATTCCTAAAGGACACTGCAGTCCTTGTCCACAATCTGTGGTTCTTAAACTTTTGTTGATCTCAATGGGCAGCTGGGTTTGAGAGCCATAATTCCTTGGTTCCTAGCCCTCCCACCCTTGCCCTGTCCCTTTGATTCTGGGTATTGTCTGAATGCCGCACAAGCACATGTTTATTATAGCCCCTTGTATGCTAACCAGCCCCTGTCATTACCTTAAACATCACAATTTTATCATCACACCACCATTATCACCATTATCACCACCACCACCACCACCATCATTATCATCAATAATAATGTTTCTCACAGAGCACTGTTTCTGAATATAGTGTGTTAAAACCACTATAATACTAGGTTCCCATTTATAAATTGATAAAGCATTTCATAAAAAAGAATTTTTTCCCATTTTGCAATGAAGAGACCAAGACTCAGAAAGGTTCTGTCACATAGTTGGCAAGAGGAAGAACAGGGACTTGACTTCAGGTTTTCTGACACCAAGGCTTGTGAACTTGAAGTTATATTGTAAGTTCTCTAAGTTTAAAAATCTCTAGCTTGAAAAAGTTGGTTAGCATCAGAAAAGCAACTAAGGCAAATTGAGGTTACCTTATAAGGATTGAATCTGTTTTTTTAATGGCCTTAATAGTGAGCTAACAATTAGATTTTTAAATGGTTGATAGGAACATTAAATGAAAAAAGTAATTGAGCTGGCCATTTGTATACAAGTTATTTTGGTCATTAAGTGTGGTCTATGTGAAATGAATTTACTTATCTGCAAATAACTTCATACCCAGGCTTCCCAGATCTAACCAGTCTCTAGAACTGAGCAAAGCAGAATTTCCATAGCTACATGGATCACATGTGCTTCCCAAGGCATCCTAAATACCCAGACAAAAGACCTAAAATAGATATTCAGGTAGATCCCAGTCTGATTTGCTGCTTCTCCCAAGAGAACGTTAGTCTAGCAGAATTCGAAATTGATGAAATTTCTCCAGAGGTCAGCACAAATTAGAATACCAGATTCTACCTTAACTGCTGATAGCCTACTTAACCCTGACTACCTTAAATTGCATGAATTTAATTAGATTAGAAAGAATTAAAAATCAAGAGGCAATGCTTTGTTATAAAATCCAAACATACCAAATCCCATGGCAAATAAAAGTAGCAATATGTTGACCCTCCAGCCTGGAAAGGGAAACATAACTCCCCATTCCTTGAATGTGGGGTAGTGAATTCCTTCCAAAGAGTACTTTATGGAAAGTGAAACTAAAATGCCTTTATATAGAGAAACTCAACAGACACTATTTCAACCAGGTAATCAAGGTGAATATCAAGAGTCATACATCATATTGTTAATATGTGCCTTTGATATTATGTAATGGAAATGACACTTTACTTCTGTGATCTTCCTTCTCAAATCTATAACCCCAATCTAAAAATAGGTAAAACATCAAGAAGGTTCTAATAGAGAGGCCTTCTACAAAATACCTGACCATAACTCCTTAAAACTGTCAAGGTCATTAAAAATAAGGAAAGTGTGAGAAAATGTCATATTCAAGAGGAGCCCTGGGAGACATGACAACTAAATGTGACATAGAACTTGAATGGAGATCCTAGAGCAAGAAAACAGCATGTAGTAAAAGCTAAGGCAGTCTGAAACAACTGCTGATGTTATTCTTGATTATGATGATGATAATGGTAATGATGGAGGTGTTGTTGGTAGAATTTTGATTAAGGTGGTGATGGCGATGACAGGGGGAGGGTGGGTAGCAGAAAAGTGGGAGCAATTACCATAGATATATTTGTGTGGTATCCAGATGATCTCTGGAAGCAGAGCCTGCAGCCCCACCCTCAACCCTCCCTGAACCTTACACATCTGGGTTACTGATTATTTGCAATTTACAAATATAACTAGAAAATTTAGACTTCTGTGCCTTTTCTTCTGCTCTTCCTTCTGTGGAAAACTGATCCCACCCCTTTCATCATCTGACAACACACTCACTTTTTGTAATTCAGCTCAAGGGTCACTTCCTTATAGTACTTGTTCTGACAATTATTTTCCCTTCTACGGAGAATTGGTTTCTACCCACTATAAACCCCCACTGTAGTCTACGCAGTACCTAGAGAATTTTACCACTACCTGTGTCCTTATCTAGTCTGAAATTTTTGCAGGCTGGAGGTATGTCTTGTTTGTATTTGTGCTCCTGTACCAATCATATTGTATATGGGTAAGTGAATGATTGAACAATTAGGACTTCAACCATGGTAAACAAGACAGGGTCTGAATAATGTCCTCTGGCCTATTCATCTGTTCCTGAGTTACTGAAGAAATTCACGACATCTCTCTGAGTTATACTACTTTATTTCTATCTCCTTATCAGACTCTTGGGCAGAGTCTATGTATAAGTGATTCTCAAAGTGTGGTTGTCAGACTAATAACAGAATCACCTGGAACTTGGCAGAAATGCAAATGCTCAGGTCTCAGCTGAACTGATTAAATCAGAAACTAGATGTGAGGGCTAGAAGTTTGTGCTTTGACAAGTCCTCTCAGTGATTCTGGTATGCTCCAATGTACACTCAAGTTTGAGAACTACAGCCATATATCATTCACTGTTGCCATGTCATCATTAAGAACCATAAAATAGAAACAATTGTTCACCTTATTGAAGACTGCTATTTCCCACTGTTGGTTCCCATCACAACACTTCAGAGACTTCCCTGAACATTGTCATCCTCTTCAAGTACTGAGCTCCTCTCCATACTCCCTCTCTCCTAGCAAAAGGCCTAATTCTTTACCAACATGAGAACATAGAGCCTGTCCAAATGAACTTCTTCTGTGTCTTTCCTGTCCATTCCAATAGTTCTCAGATTGGTACCAGATAGAGCATAAACCCTAAGCACTGCTGGCCAGAATTTCCATAACATATTCATCTCAATCAATGTCTCCAACTTCATTGCTTACCACTTATCCAATTATATTAATGTACCAGCCATGCACGAGGACAGGTAGCATCTTGGTTTAAAGACAAGAAGTATCATCTCATGGAAAAAAATCTCTTTACTACCTCAAAGTGCGCACGCACACACACACACACACACACACACACACACACACACACACATGCACACACACCTCCTTGGCTCATAGTTTAAGCTTAAAATAATGTTCGTTGAATCAGGAATGGGGCGGTACAAGTTAGAGCTCCTGACTGAAACTAGTTTTATCTAACATAAGCTAAGAAGGAATTTTTTGGAAAAAAATATTTGCTCTCACATAATTGATGCAAAGCTGGATCATCAACTCTTGGAAGAGACAGCTATCTAGGCCACCCGATTGTTAGCCAACAAACTTCAACCATTTGCTACCCTTTTGTCATTGTTCCAGATTTAATTTTGTGGGAGAGTATTTAAACTGGTGGAATTTGGTTCACATGCTAATGCACAAACCTTATGAGGTGTCTCAGTATGGATTTCTCCAATACTAGATCCAGAGTTAAAGAGTTGGGTGTTTGTAGTATATTTTGGAGATGGTACCAGGAACTAAACATAAGGGAGAAAACAGGGATACTGAGATAGGGAAAGGGGAAAGACCTCCTGAAAAACCACATAGAACAACTTCTGTATTATCTCTTTGGAGGGTGGGAAGCTGAGAGATTTAGTCCCAGATTTCCAGGTTCCATTGTTTCAGAGTTCCTCAAGGGTATTCATAGCCCAGACTTCTGGATTGCTCCGGCTTACAAACGAGTGAGATCCCATGGTAGGAAACTTGCAAAGGCCATTGGGAGGGTAGAACACCTCCTTTTAAGAATCCCACGGAGACTGCATGAATCTGCAGGATTCATTCTTCACAAAAAATCAAGATGCTATTGCTGGATGAAGGGGGATGGATTGTGGGCAGACAAGATTGTTAGATACATACCTCAGAGAAGGTAGTCAATAAATAAAAGAACTTCAGAAGAAAAGTGCCTAGGGAAGCTTGCAGGGTGGAAGATTTTATTTATTAAGGGAAAAAATGATAGAAATGTTTATGGAAGAAGATGGTTCTTATTCACCCAATGCATTCTTATGACCCAAGAAATCAGTCTGTTTTCCTGTTCTCGCTACTTCAGGAATCCAATGTATATAGCAGCCATACTAGATTACCATGACAATTATAACCTTGCATAATTCAGGGATAATTTATGTGAACTTAACAAACCATTAGTGCCATGTGTTTGCTTAGATCTCTTTGATTTTATTTTCAGGTGAATAATTGCTAATTTAATTCTTGCTGGGAGAATAACATTACACTCAAATTCCTGTGTGAGGAAAAAAAGGTGCTAATGACTAGACAGACTTTGGTTTCCATGGCAACATATTGCTCTCAAGGATCAAGTGGAATATTAAAATAGTGTTTCATTAGGTGGCACAAGTTTATTTTTAATTTATTACATATGTAATATAACACATCAGCAACGTGGTGCATGAATTAGTGTCTCTGATACACACTCTAAATAGTGAGAACATCTTTTAAGTCATTTTACTTTGTAAAGAATTGCTCCCAGAGCTCTAGCTATGTGGTTTTGTATCTATTCATATTCTTTTACTTCTATGTAGCTGAATATATATCAGTTATGGATAGTTGCCTTGCACTCTGAAAAACAGAAAAAGCCCCCAAAGAGGAATAACTCTCTGTGAGAATATGAATGTCTGCCTTTGAAATATTCTCTGGACCTAACAATCAAAAGACTCTGGGGTCTGTCATCTCACTATTCTATTCCTTACATCCAAATAGATTTATTCAAATCTCTTAAAGATTGTTCTTTGCTGTGCCTGGGTGGAGCAGTCAGTTGAGCTTCTGGCTCTTGGTTTCTGCTAAGGTCATGGTCTTGGGGTTGTGAGATAGAGTCTTGCCTTGAATCCCAGTCCAGGCTCTGTGCTCAGTATGTAATCTACTTGGGATTCTCTCTCCCTCTCCCTCTGTCCCTCTTACTTGTGTTCTTTCTCTCTAAAATAAATAAATATATGTTTTTAAAAATGTTCTTTGCTTTGGGATGCCTGAGTGGCTCAGTTGGTTGAGCAGTCAACTCTTCATTTCAGCTCAGGTCATGAACTTGAGGGTCCAGGGATCAGTCTCCATGCTTAGCAGGGAGTCTGCTTGAAGATTCTCTCTCCTCTTTTCCCCTGTCCTCCCCTTGCTTATACTCTGTCTCAAATTTTTTTCTTAAAAAAAAAAAGAAAAAGAAAAAGAATGTTCTTTGCTTTTCCTTCTCCAAGGCTTTGATTAAGCTGTACCCTCTTCTTGGAAGAGGCTTCCATTCCAACTTTGCTTATTGAGTCTACTCATTTTTCAAAGTCCAGGTGAAATGTTCCATTCTCTGTTTTCCTAAGTCTTCTTCTAAGATCTGCTGAGAAACCAAAGACCTTCTTGCTGTATTATCCAAACCATTCCTACTTCTCTGATGGCTTTACTAGATTTCTCTATTGGTCTCAATGTTAGGCAATGTTAGAGATGCTTTCTGAATGTTTGATCTCATAGTTTGAGTCTTTCCTTTCACCTTAATGAATAGCATTGGAGTCAAACAGAGATGCTGTGGATCCTATTTTTTTCCTCTACTCATTACCTATATAACCTGGAGAGGTATAACTTTCTTAAGCCTTGATTTTCTCACCTATAAAATGGGGTTAATAATGGTTCCTATTTCATAGAGTTGTTATAAAGATTAAACGAAATGCTAATTGATGATGATGATGAAGACCATGGGGAGGATGACATAATTAGACTGGCTGAAGTGTGCTTGAATATTCAAACAAAATTAGGCTATATAACTGGTAAATATATTAAAGATCCACATGGCTTGACAGAGAGAATGCACTCCTGAAATCCATTGAGCATTTGTTAATCACTTCAATGTGCTAGCCCTCTAGGGAAAAATATAACTATCATGGGTGCTTAATATCCTAGAATTATGCCCTAATCTATCAAAAGTATTTCCTAGTATAGAACATAAGCATGGCCTGACTCCTGCTAGCATCTCAAAAATCTCCTTTCTAATCATTTTCCTACACTTTGCAGTTCTCTCCCACCTCTATATTTTTTGCTTACAATTTTGTCTTCATCATTTATCTACCAATGTTTCCTCAGGATTTAGCTCAGGGATTGTGATTCATCTGCTCTGACAAAGTTTCTTACATCTACTCTCCTCGGAGACTCAATAAAAATTCCCTTTTTATTCCTGTAGTTCCCTGCGCATATCTGTCACTACACTGCCCCCCCTTAGATTTTAATTGATATAAGTTACTTAACCTTCCATACAAGCAAATTAGAATTATTAGTTTATTTCTGTAGCCTCATCATTTAGCACAGTATCTGACACTTGATATGAACTCAATAACAAGTACATAAATGAATGTAGTAGTTATTAGTGTTATATGACATCTGTGGCATATTGGATTATTGTTCAGGAAATATTCACTTCCATTCCCTCACCTTCAATGGAGAAATGTATTTCTTTGCCTCAGTTATAGTAGGTTTGGTAATAGAATGCACTTTGGATATCAGTGGGGATGGCATAAGCAAAGATGGGAAAATGCACCTGTGTGATCTGGCTCTTATCTTGCATTTCTGCCTCCTGCCATGAGAAGACATGGCTTAAGTAATCATTAGTTCCAAGGAGAAAGAAAAACATATAAAGCCTATCTATGTATAATCAGTAGTTTAAAGCCAACCCTCATATGACCCTGCCAGACTGACCAATCTCCACCTGATCTACAGACATGGGAATATGAAATAAATTCTTATGGTTGAATGTCACTGAATTTGGGGGTTGGTTGATTAGACAGCATTATTGTGAGTATTGTGAAGTGAGAATAAAATTGGTAACTAAATGTGAAACATTGCCATAACAAAAACCTAAACAATATAAAATTGACTTTGGAACTGAGTAACAGGAAGGGAGGCTGGGAAAATGTCAACTTATGTGATGTAGGAAAAACCATTAGGTAAAACTGTCACTTGTGGTAACTGAAAGACAGGAAAATGTACCTGATTTATATTAGCACTAGGCAAATAAATTTCAGACAAAAATGTTGATTCTATGAACTGACTTGCTAGCTATATTTTATCAAGTGTTAAGGAAAGAGAATCTCTGCAGAGTATAACATAGATTGCTAACATAATTTAAAGGAAAAGTAGGTGGGAGTCAAATAGTTAGAAATTAATTTTTTTCCAAATGCATCCTTACAACAAAGAATCCCACTCTGTGTCACAGTCTATAAATACTAAATCAAGGTGTGGCTGCATGTTTTTGGTTAAGTTCTCTCAAGGAATTAATGTGGTGGTCTGTAGATCTTTTTAGCTGGAGAGAGAGGGGAGAGAGAGAAAGGAGGAGAAGGAATCAGAGGAGAAGAAAAAAGTCTCATAGTTCTGGAAGAGTTGTGGAAGAAGGTTTTAGCACATGAAATTCCCTGGAATGGACATATACAAAATCCAGGAAGGTTTTAAGAAAGTTCTATTAGAAAACACACACACACACACACACACACACACACACACACACACACACGTATGTATGCACACACACCGGACTAAAAGAGACAGAGACTTAAAGATGTAAAATTACCTCTACTCCTCCAGTTTCTACAGTGGGGGAACCAGCTGAGAAATCTGCTCAGAAATGAAAGGGTATGTATATCCTTCAATAGCTTCTTCAGAAGTGGCCAAGGGGGAAAAGCATGAATCATGACCAGTGTATAACCATGCACTGAAGAACCACTTTGAGAAAGCAGAATGAGAAACTAATTGAAGAATAGTTTTCACAAGCTAATATTTTCCCAATTAGTTGTCAGAATTGCTAAGAGTCATATACTGCCACATACCTCTTAGGTTCCCCCATTCAAAAGTGTTTACTGTGATTATCCTGGACATGCTCCAGTGCTGGATTTTGGATGTGGGCAGGGCAGCTAACTTGTCATTTTGGTCATTAGTCACTGTATAAAGAGATGCAACAATTGGACTGAATGTAGCCATACAATTCTGGACTTGAATACTGATGTCTTGATTGGATATCCTTTTGAGATCTTTGGGTTAGGTCATTGTATTTTGTAGGTAAAAGGTGTGAATATTTGAGATTTTAGTAGATGTCATTCTACCCTACCTGAATCTCCTTATGCAAGACCAAAATACTCATTTCCCCTGCTGTTGGGACTGTTGCCTACTGATGGCTAAAATTGAGGCTTTTCTTGGGAATTACCACTGGCGTAGGGAAGCTGCCTCACCAAGTATACACACAACCTTCATTGAGAAAGCATACATTGATTCAGCTGGGGACAGCTCTGAAGGGCCATCCAAGTGAGGTCTCTGTTGAACTGTCTCACAATTTATCCTACTTCCTTCCTTCTCACAGGTGCTGTTTCAGAGAAAACAGTCCTCTGAGGAAATATCTGTCTTATAGAAATACAACTAAGAGAGTTGTAGCCAGGAGGGGTCTAAGGAAGCAGAATCTTAAATGGGATTTGGGATTTATATCACTTATCAGCTGGCTGACAATGAGGACCCAATAAGTGGTGATGGATGGAGTATGGATATCCCCAAGGATGCTGTGCCACTTTAAAAACTTTTACAAATGTTGTCTGGGATAGGAGAGCAGTGGGAAGGAATAAACAATATCCCAGGCATCTGAAAAGTTCAGTGAAAGCAACACTACTTGAGTGTAAAGAGAAGTAGGGGAAAAGTATATTCACACCCACACACTCATAAGCAGTGGTGAATTGCTTGGCTCTTCACCGAGTTTCTGGATGGAGAAAGATTGAATGATTAGGGATAAGGAAGCCTGAGGAAGCAACATGTGGATGGACCTGTGTGAGTGGGCACAAATTGGGAAAAATCGTTGTCTTACTTATTGATGCATATCAGAGAGTGTCCATCATCTGAGAAGTACTAAATAGGAAGAGAGATCACTTGGTTAGTTGACATCAACCAGAACAATGGACGTGATGGCAGAAATGGAGGCCATGCCATGGCCCAACAGCATGCCTTTTACCATGGTTCATTTAGCTTCTGTTGCTGCCCAGTGTCCAACCTGCCAGTAAGACACCAGTGCTGAGATACGACACAGCACCATCTCTCAAAGTGACCAGTCAGATACTTGGTAGCAAGTTTGTTAAATCGGACTCCCTTTTTCCCTGGATAGGGAAGTGAGTAATCTTGACTTTGTCTTACACATATTCTGGATATTAGTTTTCCTTTTCTCCCTTAAGGGTCTCAGTTAGTAACATTTTCCAAGGACTTACACAATATTTGATCCACTGATGTGGGAGACTGCATAATATCACATTGGCTCAAAGAACCAAAGAACCCCCTTTAGGACAAAGAAGAGAAAATGTGCATGCCCCACCATGGCTTTCTCACATTCTGTAACCCACCGTGGCCTTCTTACATGCTACACTCCACCCAAAAACTGCTGGGATGTGAAAGTGATAGCATCACTGACAGGTTTGCTATTCTGGAGATGACACTACCCTGTGGGGAGCGGGGGGCAGGGGGATGAATTCTCCAGGAAGCAAACTCTAAATCCATAACCATTACCTAGTACTTTGTCCCCCACAGGTAGAAAACACACATATTCATAAATCAAGGTATAATATAGGAGGGGCCCAGCTCTTTGGTCAATGTTAACACTTCAGGAATTTGTGCTTTGAACTCCAGGAACTCTCGGCTCCATAAGAACAGGAACCATCATTCTTCTTGCATGAATGCATCCATCAGGGGCACAGTAAGAGTCCCACCAGATGTTTAGCACAGCTGCTGCTCAGAAACTATAAACTCCTCTTCCAAGAGACCATTAGGTAAAGAGTCACTACCCTGGCTGAAGTAACTGATGTTGAACACCGGGATAGGGCACTTGTTTTGCTAAACAAGGGGATGGGTATAAATACATTTGTCTCCAAACTGATTTCTAGGTCTATCCCCTGTCCAGCTTTGACTGTAAATGAGGAAGTACAGCAGCCATGGCTTGAGAAGGATAGCATGACCTTCAAGGATGAGGCTCTGGGTCACTACAGTGCTGGTAAGATACCCAGACCAGCAGAAATACTAGCTGAGCTACTAGAAGAGTACTAGTATAGAATCCAGAATGGGTAGTAGAGGAAGGGAATACAAAATGGCCACTGCTACTCCTAGATCAGCTGTGGCAGTGGGCGCTATGGTTCATCCTGTTCAGTTTCTTCTGTAAGTTTCTGTAAGAGAGATAAACCAAAATTTTCAAAGATCTCTTCCCAGATGAATGAACTTATTGGAAGAAAATGGATATGAGTGGTGTAAGGAGTGGGGAGTGGGTGCTGTTCTGTGCTGCCCAGATTTCCAATCAGGACTGAGACATACATTCTTACAAATTCTTGGAATTTTCTCTGCTTCTAACTCACAGCCATGTCCCTCCCTGGGAATTTCCCTCAGCCTAAGGAAGCTGCCTCAACCAAGTGTTAATCACCTGCCCAGGAACGGCGTTAATCCAAATGGTCAATTCAGTGGGTCAAAAGTTGAGCCTCCATGTTTCAGTTGAGGGTATCCCAGCTTTAGAGCCCCTCTTTTAAAAAAAAAAAAGATTTTACTTATTTATTTGACAGAGAGAAACACAGCTAGAGAGGGAACACAAGCAGGGGGAATGGGAGAGGGAGAAGCAATGTGGGGCTTGATCCTGGAACTCTGGGACCATGACCTGAGCTGAAGGCAGATGCTTAACGACTGAGCCACCCAGGTGCCCCTAGAGCTCCTCATTTATAGACTGAGGACTTTCTGGAATTTCATCACATCTTTCTGTCTAATCCTGCATCCCACCTTTCTCATAGGAACTGAGAGTAATCCATACACACCCACAACACTGACAAAATACATTTGTCTCCAAACTGATTTCTAGGTCTATCCCCTGTCCAGCTTTGACTGTAAATGAGGAAGTACAGCAGCCATGGCTTGAGAAGGATAGCAATAAACTATTCACATGCAAATCCATTATCAGACAGTTTCCCCATGGAAATAAGAGGGCGACGTTAGCAGATTACAGTTTTTAACAAATACTCACAACTTCCTCATTACTTGGAAGGAGTAGACATCTTTATTCTATTGTACTTGGCCAACTATCTAGCTTTAGCCAATAGGGTAGTAGTAAGCATGACAAAAGCAAAGGATTAAAACATGCTTATGTATTTGGGCTTTACCTCTTTTCTATGGTTTGCAAATCCAAGGAGCATTAGAGGCACATGGAATAGAAGGAGTCCCAACATTGAGACTGGAACAACACCTAGGTAAGCTGGGCTTAGAGCAGCCAAACCCCAGGTGATTTACAGGTATAAAAGCAAGAAATAATAAGAGCAAGAAAATAGTTATTTTATTCCACCAAGTGTTGTGATGATTTGCTAAACAACATTATTTCCTATGAAGCTGACTAATACCCTCAATTTTCTTCTGTATTGAGCAAAGATCCTTTTTGGTGCTGTCAGATTGAGTGGAACAATGAAAGGATTTTAGGCCATTTTACCGTGATTCATGCATTGGAAGCTCTCCTTGATTTTTTTTTTTTTTTTTTTTTTTTTTAGAGACTACGTAAATTTAGCAATTGCTTTTCAAGTCTTTTGGATGCCAAGCTTGTACTTTTTCTTAGCGGAACATCATTCAGAAATGCAAGGACCACAGAGCGCCTCTGTTTTATTGGTTTAGATCAAGAAACACCATGAAGATGCTGTTATGAACAAGTCATGGTGCTGGGGGCTGGTTATATAAAGAAAATCTGAATCTTGTCTATTAGTGCACTGAGTGGGGTTATGTCCTTTGAGGAAAACCAACAATAAGCAGACAATTGTAGTAAATATATATAATGATGATGGGAAGCATGGGGGACTGTGGGAGCAGAGGGGGGGGGATGCACAATGGAGACCTGTGTGGGTGGGATAAGTATAGTTGTTGCTAGAGAAATACCTATGACAGGGTATATTTAAACCCTTGAACAATCTAAGTGTCACTTGGGATCTGGAAAGGGAGACATCATTTTTATAGCTCATCTGGGGATGTCAGAGGTCGGTTATGAAGTTAAGTTGCTCTCAGAGAAACCTCAACAAAAGGGAAGGTTGAAATCGTTATCTGCTTGTTCCAGTAGAGGAAATTAGGGCACTTATCTCACCCAAAGGGATTCCACAATCCAGCCACAGAGAGAAGCCAGCTGAGCATGTGCATGAATTTATACAACCCAGGGTGTATAAGTCTGATTGTGAAGTGTGTTTTTCTACTATGGACTAAGGGGCAATCTGTGCACCATGGCTAAGTATGTGTGTGAATGGATTTGTTCTACGGGATAATTTCTGGGGTAACTCTTTAATATAACTGTACTATATTTTTAAATTCTGTGTCATGGGAAACCAGACTCTTATTTACATTTGGGGCTCACCTTGCCGTTGCCGATCATGTGCTGTTTGAAGGATAGCTGAAGTTTTTGCATGTTGAGCTGCCATGCTTTCACTCTTACACTGCCTATAGGAGAGGGAGTGGAGACAACATGCTGACCTGTGAAGTAGATACTTTCTTCACTACTCTTCCCATTAGATAACAGATGAATAAAGGCCCATAGAGGTCGGGCCCCTCTGCTATAGGGTAAGTGTTGGTATTTGGGTCCAAATCTTGGGGTCCCAAAATCTCATGCCCATGTATTTTCCATGATGTCACTTTATCTCAATAAGCTTATTGAATTTAAGCCAGATTAATTATGACTTTTAATATCTTCTTTTTTAGACCTGTCGGTCCATTTCTTAGCTAACTGGTACCAAAAATAACTTACATAATCAATGATGATGTTTGACCTTATGCTGTGACATGGAAAACCCCATTACATATTAGGTTTAAAAAATTGCAGACACTTACACAGGTATGTTAATCATGCTTGAATTTTGGTAAAATCTGGTGCATGAGGGCATGCATATATGTATGTCTGTTTGCCTGAATTCCCAAAGGTATATATATATACATACATGTAAATAATGTTAGCTTTGCATGGCAGAATCACAGGATCTTTACCTTTCTTTTTATTTTTCTGTTCTGTTAAACAACTTCTATGCTTAACTTTTACAAACAGGTAAAGCAATTTAGTCATTTCCATTTTGGAAAGAAAAATCTCTAGTATGTGTTTGGTCCTTTGTGAGTCAGGATTTCAGTATTATAGGAAAAGCCTGGGATTAGGTAAAACTAGCACAGCTGCTTGAAATGAAACAAGTGCTGGGTAAGGTTCCCACAAACCCCAAATCTAATGTATCTGTCATGTCCACCTGTGGTCAGGTGTGATTTCTGATTGACCCCAGTCTCTGCTACCACAGTCCACTGTACGTGGATAGCTTCTTACAGCTGATAAGGTCCTTTTCTCTGATATTTCTTTTCAACCCAAACACCATCTGTATAAAGAAGGAATTCAGCAGTTGTTTTTTCCATCTCAAGAAAATGAGATTTAGAGACATTGAGTGACTTGCCAAGTCATCTGCTGGGTTGAATGATGATGTGGCAGGAGCATTGAGAGAGGGTAACTAAAGGTTATATATCTTCATAACTACTGTCTTGGCAATTTGTTTTCT
This sequence comes from Spilogale gracilis, assembly GCA_004023965.1. Lineage (NCBI taxonomy): Eukaryota > Metazoa > Chordata > Mammalia > Carnivora > Mephitidae > Spilogale > Spilogale gracilis. The sequence continues at coordinate 46,408 of PITA01013074.1, forward strand.
TTTCTCTAGCTTCCCTCAGGAGAATTAGTTACTCCCATTTCTAAGTAATATTACACATACCTCTCACCTTAATAAAGCATTATTTACATGTGTCTTCTTGAGGGAAGATAACACTTAATTCCATAATACTTATCACAAGTCCTGACATGTAGCAGGTACTCAACAAATGCTTATTTAGTGAATATGTGTCTTATATCTTGGAGGCCCAAAATGCAAAACAATTTCAAAAGAGAACTAAAGAAAGGATAGGACTCTTTCATTAATATTGTGGAGCCCTGGGAGGTGGAGCACGAAGGTTGGGCTCTGACCCCTACATAATTTCTAAATACAGCCATTACTAACTCTCTCCTGATGTGCTGGAATGGGCTCATACCAGCTTATGAGGACTGATTGCTAAAATTATGAAGAAGATTGTGAACTAATTATGCTCATGTTAGCAACTTGCATTTGGCTATGGTGGAAGTATTTACACCATGGAAATTGGCAAAACATATCAATCAGGATTTTTAAAAATTCCTGGACTAAGGACTTCACTGTTCTCTGTGTCTGCTGCTGCCATAAACCTGGTGCCCACACTCCCCTCCCCTCCCCGCTCAACCTGCAATAATAGCAGACCAAGTTCATCATGCATGTCTCTATGCAAGATAGGAAGCACACACTAGGGGTAATGGGGGAGGCTGGGGGGGGTAAGTGACTTGTTCTGCTTTTACTCAGTGACTTAAGGCAGGGAGAGGATCTGGACCCCATCTTTCAAATGTGCCAATGGTTTTTCTTCAATACAGTCATATCAGGAGACTTTAGATATTTTCAGGTAACTCCTTCACCTGTCTGAGGGGGTGTCACCATCTGGAGAGCAGTTTTAGCGGAGAGGCACTTTTCCATGTTGACCTCTGCCAGTTTTATTGCTGATGGCACTGCTCATAATACTCAGCCATGTGCGAAGCATGCTAAACATGTTCATATACAGTGTCACTTAATCCTCTGGCAACTCTGCAGTAACAGTAATAGGTAGTCTCTGTTGAGTAAGAACTTTGTGTGTTTGACCCTATGCTAGACTCTAAGCATATTGGCCGTGAGGTGAACAGTCCCCTCCCTGGAGGATCCCATGGTCTGGGAGTGGAGATGACTCATAAGCAGATAATTGCAGCACATTATAGTCCACACAACCTTACCTCAACAACAACACTGACAAAGATAATAATAAGTGTTTGCTCAATGCTTACTAGGTGTCAGCACCATTTGAAGCATTTGACATGTATTATCTCACTTAATCCTTCCCTATGGGAGAGCTACCATTAATATCCCCATTTTAGAGACAAGGAAACTGAGGTATGGAGAGTGAAAGACTGAAGAAAGAAAGGCTAAGACTGCATCTTCCACAACCATGATAAAATAGATTACTACACTACTGATATAATAGAAATTTCTATTTGGTAAATAAAGAGTTGAAATAGACATAGATAAACAAGTGCTTAAATGCACAGAGCTATAAGTGAGAGAGATGGGGTTTAATCCAGGACTCTCTGGCTTCAGAGAAGGATTCTCTTCATATATTGCTCATGGAGCTGGTGACAGCGGTAATGGGGAAAATCATGTCACCACTCTGATAATAAGGCTTCCCAGGTAGACATGTTCTCAGAGAAAATGAGCTGGAGATGATTAATTTCCTTCCATGGACAAAAATCAGGTTATATGGTCAAAAGCCACAGAACTGGCTGAGCCACAGACCACGGTAGAACTGGGGTCTCCCTGCACATCCTAGGGCCCTCTTCACCGCTTTCCATAAGCTGTCCTCTCAGGAGGATACAGGGTACAACCCCTTGGACTACTGGTCAGCTTAGTATCATTTCCAGAACATAAACTGGGGAAGACTTAGGAGTACTGAATTAGGGCTATGATTTCTAAGCATTCACTCTTAAGCCTGTCTCTTCCCTCCCACCCTCAAGGTAAAATGGTGTGCACTGGGGAATAGATTGACTGATCCCTCAGTGCCTTTCAGAGCTAATATTATATTCTAACTTTAGCTGGGTAGACAGAGTTTGCTGGGAAAGAGTCACACTCTAAAGCTTTGGATGGGAAAGAGCTTTATGACGGAGATTTAGGGGAATTAAGAAATCAACTGAGCATCACTGAGCAGGCCATGAAGGGAAGAATACTGGCAGATCCTCAGGGACAAAGTAATTAAAGCAGAAGCAGATTTAGAAATTAAAGATTTCTAAGAGAGATGTCAGCAAAAAGCGTGGACATGCCTGCAGCATCTAAGTAACCTGTTTGAAGGTTTATAGGTAAGGAAACAGGGCAAGAGCCTATGGGATAGAGAACAGTTATAGAGAAATTCATGTGAAAGAAAAATAGTGAGTCAGAGTCAGACCAATACAATGAAGTAATGCTGGAGAAGACTAAAATCAGATGGAAACTTCCACTAGGAGTTTATTGACTATGAGAAACAAATGAGACTGGGAGAAACCCTCCTGGTCTTTGCTGAATGTTCATCCCAATGTTGGTAATAGAACTTCAGGGTTTGGAGGTGTTGTATTCAGTTTATAACAGACCGGAACCACCACTTTATACTTTGCCATCACTTGTTGGAGGTGAGGGTAGTTCTACTTAAGAATAAATATAATGCAGAGGAAAGTTAGGACTGAGAAATCAAGTAAGACTTAAGGCATCATTTGAGGTCCTAGATGGAGCTATTCCCGAAGCCATACTTTTTCTTACAAGGGCTCATAAATACCCCTAACTCCTTTTCTTCTTTAAATTTTATGGATTAGTTGTGTTTTATTTGCAATCAGAAGAGTCCTGGTGCTTAATATACACTCGTGATTTTCATGTAAGTATGGATCCATATGTGTGTACACTAAAAATGTCTAGGAAAAAAACACCCATAGTATTGAACATTGAATGGTCTAGATCTCAATTTCTAAGTATAGTTATCCAATAAGGAGCCAGTGCTTCTTGGATAAATGGCTGATTCCTGGTCTGAGACAGGGAAAGTACAAGGTAACCCTGTGCTGTGTTGTGCTAGAAAGCAAGAAAGAACTCAACAACCAGTGAACCATTTACAAAGAACAGAGGAACAATAGAAAGAGGCTCACACTAGTCAATTTTTGGAAGTTTAAGCATCAAGAAGAAAAATGACAGTAGTGTCTGGCTGGCTTAGTTAGAAGAGCATGTGACTCTTCATCTCGGGATCATGAGTTCAAGAGCCACACTGGGGATACAGATTACATAAATAAATAAATAAAAACTTTAAAAAGGAATAATGATAATAACTATAGTTATTACAATTTTTAAAAATCTGTAAGTCTATAATGATGAGAAAGAAAGAGAGAGGAAAACAAAAGGGAAAAAAACTTCTACACAGAAGAATAATATCAACTTGAATATGTATAAAGAATTGCAGAATTAGGGAAAAAAACTAGACATTTTCATTTACTTTGGTGCTGATCATCAATAGAAGAAAAAGCCATTAAAGAAAGAGTTTGGGAGAAACCAGATATTCCACAATGCCAAAAGACTCCTGCCCCCAGCAACCCCACAGATAACTTCCTAGTAACAAAGGAAACATGTACCATCTCAAATGTTGGCCACCATATTAACCAAATGATCAAACTTTGCCTCACTAATAGCAGAAAAACCCAAATTGTTTTTCTCCTTTTGTGCTATAATGTGGCCTTGCAAAAATGTTCAACTTGAATCTAATCAAACCTTTTAGAACCAATGGTCAGTTTACAAAAGTGTAGGAGCCAGGAGAGGGGGAGGGAATCCCAAAATGTTTAATGACACCAGGAGGAAACAGTTAGTTAAATACAGACATGGAATTCTCTATAAGACCACTGGCCCAGGCTCTCCAAGAGGTCAATGTTTTGGGGAGAAAAAAGAAAAAAAATTAAAATTGGTAGGTTTATTTTAGATAAAAGAGATTGAAGAACTATAATAACCAAAGACAAGTTATAAAACTTAGATAGGATTGCTTTTTTGAAAGATTTTATTTATTTATTTTGAGAGAGAGAGGCAATCTCTGTGCTGCATGTGGAACCTGATGTGGGGTTCAATCTCATGACTCTGAGATCTTGACCTAAGCCAAACCAAGAATCAGACACTTAACTGACTGAGCCACCCACCTGCCCTGATAACGTATTGATTAAAACAAAAAATCTCCAGGAAGATTCTGAGAACAATTGATGAACTATGAATATGGGTTGTCACATTAAATTATGAAAAACAGTGTACTTGTGTGGTAAAGGCATTGTGGCTATTTATACAAGAATGTCTTTTATTCTTAGCAGAGGCATATTGATGTCCTTCAAGAGGAAAGATCACGATTTCTTCTTCTTACTTCTGTCTGGATCAGGAAAAAAATGTATATACATGTATTTGTGTACATGGATATAGAGAGATAGAGCAACCATTTTGAAATCTTGGCAATTGCTAGAAAGTATACAAGTGTTCATTGTACTAGCTCAGGGGTCAGCAATTTTTTTTCTGTTAAAAGTAAAGGTTACCTTTCCAAGGAGTGCTAGTTCTATAAAAGAGTGACTGTAGTAAATCATAGATAAATTCTGCTCTGTGGGCCTAAGGTCTCTGCTGAAGCCCCTCAAGCACCGTCCTTCTAGTGTCAAGACAGCCACAGATTACACATCCAGGGATGGGCATGGCTTGGGTGCAGCTGGCCAATCCCTGTGCTACTCTTCGAACTTTAATGTGGTTATAGATTCTTATCATATCAAGGTAGGAGGAGGGAAAAAGGGAGTCCTGTTTTACATTGTCATAGTACTCATCAAAGTTTGAAGTATGGAATATGCACAATGAAACAGTGATGGACAGAGGTTGGAGGGAGGTGGCTTATGATCCCTGCTAAGGACCTTGTGTTTTGTGAGTGGGTTATGGAGAGCCAATGAGAACAGTGTTTAGTGGCCTTTCAACTGCTTGTTTTCAGAGCTTGAGCTCCAAATCACAATGCATTTTCACATTTGATCTTTTCTGACTTTCCTTGACTTCCATGTAAGTTATTATTGTATCCTGTTTACTTTCAAAGGGTTCTTATACTATTTACTTAATAAGATTAAAAAATATCTAGATTTACTCAAGTCTGCTTCTATTGATTTCCCCAGTTAGCAGTTCTGTAAAAGGAAGGGAAGATTTTGAGTATTCATGAACCAGTTGCAGGATATTATTTCATTCCTAAAGACCTTACCTCGCTGTTAGCAAGATTTATCTACTTTGACATCTAGGGACTCTGGGACTTCCTCTTCCTTCCTGAAATAATCCACAAATAGGCATGAAGCTAGTAAAGGAGTTCATTGGTTTGGAAAAGAGAGCACCCGAAGGTCTTAGGTAAATGGTCAGGAAGTGCTAAAACACCATCCTTTCAGGTTCAGTCAACTCTTAAGCTTGAATTTTATCTAAATCCACACTAGAGCTAGAACTTCGGTTTGTTTGTTTTTTTTGTTTGTTCATTTGTTTTTGTTTAGTAAAGTTGATGTTTTCCAAGATCTCCATATACTCATTCTTGATGATGTCTCCCACCTGTGCTCTCTTTGGAGCCGGGATGGTCTTCCAGACAAATGGCATGTTGGAAAGAGTCTGTTGACCTCATCTGGAGATAAGGCTGAAGATAAGCTATTCATCTCTTTTGCATTTGCAGAGAGAGTCATGCTTGTCTTTCAAGGGGTTCAACTCTGGGGATAGATGACATTTCTGACCACACAGTTTTGACTGATATTATTGGCACTGGATTAGGAATCAAAGAGACCAGAGTTCCACTCATGTCCAACCCTTTTATTGTTCATTGACCTTAATAAGTCATTCCCCTTCCCAAGCCGAGATTATTCTAGTAAAATAAGGTGGAAAGACTTGAGGAATTTCAGTACATGCCTTTTTCTGGAATACAAATCGATTGATATTTCTATTTGGGGGGTTAATTTTGTTTTCTAGATATGAAGCTAATTTATATATCTCAAATAAAAATTCCAGAGGAAGAATCTGTTAATTCAACTGTGGAGTTTAACAGAGGAGAAAAATAGTGACTAAAGTAAATACACACACACAGACAGACCCTTGAAATTTTTAGTGATAGTGTCTTCTGACAACAAATATGTCAGAACTCAAGGAAAATTTTTCTTAAATTGCTATGCTATTGCCATGCTCACCAGAATAAAAAGAAAGAAGGAAAACAAACATGATGTCTTTCTCTTTTTTTTATTCACATTATTTCTTATTTAATCTATGGCAGATATATCAAAATTCTTATCCTAATGCACACATTTCATTGTGATGACCTCTGGGTGCTGTTTTTGCTGCCCTTTTGCTTGTTGCTCCTGCTGAACTTGGAGCTGAACAAAGGCAGAGAATCTCTCAAACCCTTTTCCATCACCAGTGCCCTGCCAGTGTGCAGTGCTTAACAAATATCTGTTTAATCAAATGAAACTGAATTAAATCAACTTCTTCAATGAATGTTGGAGTTTGCCATTTGCACATAAAGAAAGTGGGAATCAATGAAATCAGTGTTTTACTTAAAGTTGAAAAAGATGCAGTCAGGATTTGAAGCTAAATGTGCCTGCTTCTTAGTCTACTTTCATTCCACTAAACCATTCCTTATTGTAAACTTATCATTTAGCACTGCCAAGTTAGTGAACCCAAGGGGCTTTAGGTTGCACACAGAAAACCCCTCATTTACCCTTACCATCCCCACTGGGAAGCCCATTTCAAATACTAGCTGATACCAGCAATTCTACTGCAATGTAATAATTTCATCCTGTGAGTTTAAGGCTTTGATTGCTTTAATGCTAATAACCTTGGGGGATCTCACAAGTAAATTATCAGACATTTATCTTTTTATTTAAATGAAACAGCTTATTCCACCAGCACATGGTTCTTTTTTTTTAAGGGTTTAAATACCAATCGCCGTAGAGAAACAGATGGGGGAATGAAAATCAGGAATAAGGGAAAATTAAGAAATGTCAAACAATCTGACACAGTTGTCACAGTGATAGCACTTCCATTTTCCCCTCTACACCCTCTCCTGGTGTCACTGGTGTCTAAGTCATTAGCTGGTAAAGCTTAGCACCTCGTGAAGGGTGTGCATTATTTCACTCTTCAAGACAGAGAAGTTGTTAAGACCAAAAGAAAATAAATCTCTGATGGAAAGGAGACTGGCTATTTTGGGACTTGGGGTTCTGCCCAGCAACCCCCAAGTCACCTTTGTTCTTTGGCCATGGATATGAGATCACTGGAAGTACCTATACAAATGCTTATAGGAAATTAAATTATCAAGAGCAAAGGAAATGTGTTTTTCAGAGGAAAACATTTCTGTGAAGATATGTATCTCATTAGGCTCATTTGATTCTTTAAAATTGTTACTTTTAAATGAAGGGGAATGAAAAATCCTCTATTATTATATAACCATAAAATTCTATAACTCAATGATTCAATTTTATACAGGATATATATTGGTAATCAAAATTGAAAAAAAAAATTTGGAACAGTTGTTCCCAAATGAAATGGATTCACCACGTAGAGAGTTTAGTATTCCTAGAGGTGTTCACTCATAAACTATATCATTATTTGGCAAACATATTATAGAAATCAGTACTGTAAAGCATTCAGTCTATGGTTCATATACTAGAGAATCACTGGGGTATTGGTTAAAAAGTAGTCACTCAAATCTCTGGTGATACAGTTCAGGAATGTACATTTCAAATAATTTAGCAGGAAATTCTGACAAGGCCTAAAATCTGAGAACTCTTAAAGAAGAGGCTTGGATATTATGATAATTATGTCCCACTTTAGGCTTTTTTTCTTTTTTCCATTATATTTTTTCTTAAAAGAATTCTGTTTCTTTGAAAGAAGTAAGGGTAGGGTATTACATCAATGAGGATTCCTAAGTTATGAGCAACAGAAACCAATTCTGTTAAAAAAAATTGTCACAGAACTAGAGAGAAAACAGTGCAAAATCCAGCCTTTGGAAGCATGTGCCCTGCAGTCAGTCTTGTGAAACTGAGGGATAGGAGCTGTTTCCTGAAAGCCTTGTTTCTAGGATAACTCAGTTCCAGGTAACTTCAGATTCCCAGATTAAGATTCAAAACTTAAAAAGAAAAGTCTCCCTACTTGGAAAAGAAAGGTAAAATTATCTCCATTACCAGACGACATGATCTTATGTATAGAAAATGTCCACCAAATCCATAAGAAAGTTACTAAAACTAATAACACAACTAATATAACACAATAAAAAAATAAAAATATACCAGCCAATCCTACTTTACCTGGCAAAGTTGTCCTTGGGAAATAAAGTAAAAAATCTAATTAAAAGAAAGAAAGAAAAAAAGAAAGAAAGAAAGAAAGAAAGAAAGAAAGAAAGAAAGAAAGAAAGAAAGAAAGGGTTACTAGAACTAATAAATAAATTTGGCAAAGCTACGGGGTTGTGGGGTACAAGATCAACACACAAAACTCAGCTGTGTTTCTATACACCAATGATGAACAAGCCAAAAAGGAAATTCAGAAGGCAATTTCATTTATAATAGCATCCAAAGGAATCAGATATTAAGAATAAGCCTAACCAAAGATGTGAAAGTCTTGTACATGGAAAACTACAGGGTGTTGTTAAAAGAAATTAGGGAGGACCTAAATAAAGAGAAAGGTACCTTGTGCTTATGGACAGGGATATTTAGTATTATTAAGATGTCAATGCTATCCAAAGCAATCTACAAATTAAGCACAATTCCTACCAAAATTACAGAAGATTTTTTTTCAGATATGGAAAAGCCAATTCTCAAATTCACATGGAATTGCAAGAGGCTCTGAATATCTAATACAGTCTTGAGGAAGAATGAAGTTGGAGGACTCACACTTCTCAACTTTGAAACTTACTATAAAACTATAGTAATGACAATAGTATGGTAACTGGCTTAAGGACAGACATACAGACCAATGGAATTGAAAAGAGACCTTTAAACTCTCTCACATCTATGGTCAGTTGTTTTCAAAAAGGGTGCCAAGACCACAATGTTGCTTGAAAAACTGGATATTCACATGGAAAGGAATGAAGCTGGACCCTTACCTAACACCAAATACAAAACTAAACTCAAAATAGATCAAAGACCTAAACTTTAGAGTTAAACTATCAAACTCTCAGAAGAAAACATTGGAGAAAATTTTCATGACATTGGATTTGGCAATGATTTCACAGATATGACTTCAAAAGCACCAACAACAAGGGTGCCTGTGTGGCTCAGATGGTTAAGCCCCTGCCTTCAGCGCAGGTCATGATCCCAGAGTTCTGGAATCCAGCCCTGTGTCAAGCTCCCTTCTGGGTGGGAGCCTGCTTCTCTTTCTCCCTCTGCCCCCTCCCTGCTCATGATCTCTCTTCCACTCATGCTCTCTCATGAATGAAAGAATAAATAAAATATTTTTTAAAAGCACAGACAACAAAAGTAAAAAACAGATAAATTGGAATTCATCAAAATTAAGAACCTTTATGCATCAAAATATAACATCAAGACAATATAAACAATCTACAGAATAGGAGAAAATATCTGTAAAATATATATCTAATAAGACATTAATATCTACAATATACAAAGAACTCTTACAACTCAACAACCTCACCCCTCAATTCAATTCAATTAAAAAATGCAGAAAAATTTGAATAGACATTTCTCCAGAGAAGATATACAAATGGCCAGTATGAAGATGAAAAGATGCTTATTATCATTAGCCATTAGGGAAATGAAAATCAAAACACCAATGAGGTACCACTTTACATCTACTTGGATGGCTATTATGGAAAACAAAAACTAAAACAAAACAAAACAAAAAACCCAGAAAGTAAGTGTTGGCCAGGGTATGATAAACTGAAATGCTTCTGTGCTGCTGGTAGGAATATGAAATGATATAGTCCCTGTGGAAAATGGATTGACTCCTTAACCAAAAAACAAGGAACTACCAACAACACCACCAAAAATAGAAGCCCAAAAAAACAAAACAAAGAACTATCATAGACCCCAGCAGTAAAAGAATTGAGATATATATTTCAAAAATAAATATAATATAGAGTATATATTAAATATACATAAATTATATATTTTATGTGCAAATTATATATATATATATATGATATATATGATGTATACATCTTACGGTTAAATGTAGGAGACTCAAGCAGATATTTCCACACCAATATTCATAGCACAATTATTCACAGAAGCCAAAGGTGGAAAAACCCAAATGAGTATCAACGAAGGAATAGGTAAGTGAATTGTGGCTTATACATACCATGGAATATTATTCACCCATAAAAAGGAATGACATTTTGATATAGGCTATAAGATGGATGAACTTTGAAAACATTATGGTGAGTAGAATAAACCAGACACAAAAGGCTAAACACTGTATGACTGCACTTATATGAGGTCCCTAAAATAGGTTAATTCATGGAGACAGAAAGTAAAATAGAGGTTAGTAGGGTCCTGGAGGGAAGAGGAATGTGGAATTACTTCAGTGGGTACAGAGTTTCAGTTCGGGATGATGAAAGGTTTTGGCTATAGGTGGTGACAGTCACACAACATTGTAAGCATACTTAAAACCACTAAAACGTATGCTCACAAATGGTTACAATGATAAATATTATGCTCTTTATATTTCATCACAATAAAAAGGAGGGGGGAAATCACCTCCAGATAAAGAATTCTATGGCATTATTAGCCTAGCCTTGGGTTCTGTGCCTTCTCCTTGGCTGGGAGCAGGGGTTGCTAGTTGTGGGCTAAGGTTTAGGAAGCAAAGTGAAACTTGGTATTTGACCCCAGATGGACTGCTATAATGGGGAAGGACAGTTTCCCCAAAGGAGAATCAGGAAGAAACTGAGAAAGCTGAAGCAAATGATATTCACTGCAGACGTACCAGAAGGGAGACTAATTCTCTGTATCCACAACTTATTAATTTGCCAAATTCTCATCTGCGTGACAAAAGAATGATTCAGCTGGCTCTGGTGAAAGTAATTTGTATCTGCTGCTCTAAAGATTCCATTAATTCTTGCCTACTTAATATATACCTCAGTTAAAAAACTTAGATTCAAAAACTTCTTATAGAAGGGATCAAAAGCTGTTGTTTCCCCAAGAGTGATTTATGAATAATTGTACTCGAATAGTTGTATTTGACATGGAAAATATCCAGTATACCTCAGGCCCCACAACACCTCTGTTATCTTAAACTTAGCCAACCTACTTGTCTGTATGACCCACCACCTGGTCCATGGAGCTATTTAAGTGGAAACTGGGGCTTCTAATGAGTTGCCAAGCATGTGCGACACAGGTTAATTTAGTCAGTTCTGAACCCAAGAGAAGACTACTGTGACCATTCTTGCTCTAGAAACCTGATGAGGTTGGCGATTCTTGGAGGGAAGCCTAGGCTTTCAAAGCACTGAAGGAGGGAAGGAGGGAGGCAGAAGTCCATCCCAGAGTCATATCGGATTCTGCCTCTTTCTGTGACACTTTCAGATCTTCATTTAGCTCTTTCCTTCACTCGTCTTTCTTTGTAGGTCTTATTACTGCCTGATGCATTATGTATTTATTGGTTTACTGTCTGTTTCCTCACTTAGAATGTGTCTAGAATGAGGCAAGGAGATTTTTTTTGTTCACTGCTCTACTCAGAGCCCCTAATCCGGTGTGGATACATTTTCACTAGCAGAGAGCAGGAAGACTGTAAATATTTGGTGGAAGAATAAAGGCACAATTCTAATTTTTTAAGGGCAACTTTTAAAAACGTCCTCCAGCATCTCCCTATCCTACAAAACCAAAATTATATCTGAGTCACAGGGCTACATCTAGCACCATCTATGGCCTTCTATCACAGCAAAGAAGCAGATACTATAACAACAAACCATTGTTCATTTGCTGTCTCCCCACTGGATTTTCACTCTTCAAACATGGGGATGGTACAAACTGGTGAATATCTATGAAATAAATGACGTAAAGCATGATTTGGGAAGTGAACTTTAACCCGGAGCGAGCCCTCACAAATGAGCTTTTAAGGTAAAACAAAATCTTCTCTTTCTCTTACTATCAGCCAAATTCAAGAAAATATTTTGGTTCTGATTTGTTGTCCCAGTTATTTAATCTTCTTGCTTCTTGCAAAGAATATCTAGATTAAAAAATAAAGGTTAAGATAACGGTGGATTTTAGAATGCTAAAAATATCTGTGATTGTCTTTTGAACAGTGCCAGTATCGTAGGATCTAAATTAATCCTGGATTACTAATATTTTATGATCAATCATGAGAGATAATACAAAGGCTATACTACAATTTTTGATCTTTATAAATTATTTCCCAAGGTTCAAGTAAGTTCAAGAATATATGAATTTTTAAAAATCCAACCACATTTAAAAATTATAATTTCAGAAAGTTTTTCTTTTTTTTTTCTTTTTTTTTTATTCTTACTAAATTTTTTTTTCCAGTGTTCCAAGATTCATTCCCCATTCCCCACACCCAGTGCTCCACACTTGAGGTGTCCCCAGTACCCACCACCAGGCTCTCCCATCCCTCCACCCCCTCCCTCCAAGTCCCCCACTTTGTTTCTGTGTCCAAAGTCTCTGTTGTTTCGTTTCCCTCCCTAGATTACCCTAGTTCCCATTTACTTTCCTTCTCCCACTGTCCTCCAGTTTACCCCTCATGCATCGCAAGTAAGTGAAACCATGCGATACTTGACTTTCTCTTCTTGGCTTATTTCACTCAGCATAATCTCTTCCAGTCCAGTCCATGTTGCTACAAAAGTTGGATATTCATC